>SSNS01000122.1:1516573-1555798 GCA_006937985.1 Aphyosemion australe
AGGAGAAATATTTTAAAACCTTTCCAAACTAGTTAACGCTACGACCACAATTTTTGGAGTACGTCCATAAATTATAGCTCAAAACGGAGGAAAATCCGTCAGCTTTCATCCAGCGCAAGTCTCATTTCCCTCGGTTCTACGGTTCTCTCAGGACACGGCCTGAAGTCGAGCAAAGTCTGTTTTTGGCCCTATTCTTTTGAATGGGGGGAGGAGGAGACGTTCCTGAACTTTCCAAAATCGTACCTCAAGTTTAACCTGTGATTATAGAAAAACCGTAAAAGATATCAAGAAGCAGAGTCATTCGAGAATAGTTTAACTTGTTCTGGGTTTGTTAAAAGTTGAATGAAGTCTCTAAGTTGAAGTATGTTGAAGTAGTTAAAGTTCAAAGAGCTGAATGGATTTAGTGAAAAATCTGAAGATTTGAAGGATTTCCCATTCATTTCAATGGGCTGAAAAATCGCAGAAAAAGCTGAATATCTCGGAAACGGTTGAAGATATCAATACCAAAAGTCATTCCCGGAATGACCTGAACGAGCTGAACGGTTTGATACCAAACTTGTTGAAATAGCTGAAAAATTGTTGAAGAAGAAGCGGTCCAAAAAAGTGTACGGAAGCAGAATAATAAGAAGAAGAAGAAGAAGAAGAATAATAAAGAGAAACAGGAAAACAATAGTTTGAATGCATACTGCATTCAAACTAATTAGAAAGTAAACGATAAATGAGAATTTAACAAAATGTTTCCCCTCCTCCAGTTACATAAGTGGGCTGACCCACGCACCCTGAGTAGTGGATGGGGCTTTTCCCTCCACCTCTCTGTCCCTCTGCTCCGTCTCCATCAAGTGAATGGGAAATCCGAAACATCAATTATTCCCGTAAACAAGTCTGGCCATGTAGAACATTCAATTACACATTAAACATTAATAGATGGGGCTTATTTCACACATCCATTAGATTGTGCAAAACATTGAAACTCAGTCTTATTAATAAGGTTTGAGTGACTGTAATCATGGACATGGTGTAATTCAATAGTGTTCTGTTGTAGAGAAGTTTTCGAGATTAAAAATAACTACAAAGGAGCAGGGACTCTGCACATGTTGAGCAGAGACGTGATATTGCTAAACCCTACTTCACACTGGAAGCATCAGCAGCGCGGAATGGCAATGGAACGGTTTATGGACGACCGCGATCAACAAAACTCATCACTTTTGTTTGGCAACATGCGTGTTCTAAAACCTAGGATGTTAGGATAATGTGAGGATTTAAGTTGAGCGAACTTTGCAACAAAAGCAAGCAGAAGTGCGGAGGATGAAATTTTCTTGCACGTCATCAAGACATGAGCAAGGATAAACGAGGTTTACACCTTCAGCAAAGGTGCAGAAATTTTTAACAAAAGGTATTAAAAAAAAACCTTTCCAGACTTTCACTTCACCCGCTACCGCATCAGCAACAGGGGGATGCAACATGCAAAGAGGCAAGAAACTGGAGCGTTCTGAAACTGAAAGGTTGTTAATTAGTGTTCATCACAGGTTCACGGGGCGTCATCCGCCATTCTAAATTTATAGTTGCTGCTATTGCTATTCTGGTGAAAGTGTTGGAGAAGAATTTTTCCCAATAACAGAGGTGGGAGGAGAAAACTTCCTGCAGCGTAGAGCTTTCTGCCTCTATACGTTCTGCTTTCCCATGTGTATTTTATTATTCAATGTTTCACTGTGACCATAAGTGGGTGTTCTCCCTATGGCTAATATTGTACTTTAGGTTGTTTCTGGATTGTCTGCCCTCACTTTTCTCACTTGGTTTTAAAGTTAGTCTGTATTTACATTTTTTACCCCGTTGCAGAATTCTTCTGTATTTAGTTTTTGTCACATTTAATGCTTGAGAACAGCCATAAATAATACACTCCAGACAAAGATAATCTAAGTAAAAACATTTAATTTAATTGATCCTAACCACTCTGACTCTATTTGAAAAAACAGACCCCTAAACTAAATAAGTAAAAACAGTAATCATGCATTTGAGATAACTAGTAATGAGTTTGTCTCATTGTGGAGGTATTTTGTTCCATGTTTCTCTGCATAGTTGTTTCACATTAGCCACGTTGGAGGTCAAAGGTCAGATATTACCCTTCAGGATGTTCTGCTAGAGAACAGAATTCATGATTCCATCAATTACAGCAAGTGGTCCAGGTCCTGAAGCAGCAAAGCAGCCCCAGACCATCACTCTACCACCACCATGTTTGACTTTTGCTTTGAAGTTGCTTTTCTGAAATGCAGTGTTAATTTACTTCGGATGGAATTGGTCCCATGCCTTCCAGAAAGATCCACTCTTTTTTCATCAATCCACATAATATTTTCTAAAACGTCTTGGGGGTCTGCAGTGATGCGGGCGTTGTACCGGTCTGTCGTGGTGAAGAGAGAGCTGAGCTGGAAAGCAAAGCTCTCAATTTACCGGTCAATCTACGTTCCTACCCTCACCTATGGTCACGAGTTTTGGGTAGTGACCGAAAGAAAGAGATCAAGGACACAATTGGCTGAAATGAGTTTTCTCCGCAGGGTGTCTGGGCTCTCCCTTAGAGATAGGGTGAGAAGCTCAGTCATCCGGGAGAGGCTCGGAGTAGACCTGCTGCTCCTCCACATCGAGAGGAGCCAGTTGAGGTGGCTCGGGAATCTGATTAGGATGCCTCCTGGACGCCTCCCTGGTGAGATTTTCTGGGCACATCCAACCGGGAGGAGACCCAAAAGGAAGACCCAAGACACGTTGGAGGGACTATGTTTCTCGGCTGGCCAGGGAACACCCTGGGATCCTCCCAGAGGAGCTGGCCCAAGTGGCTGCGAAGAGGGAAGTCTGGGCCTCTCTCCTCAGGCTGCTGTCCTGCGAACCGGACTCTAGATAAGCGGAAGAGAATGGATGGATGGGTCTTGGGGGTCACCAAGATCTTTGTATTCATTTGAGTAAAAGGATTTGGCCTTGGGGTGCTTCCATAGACAATTTTTGTCTCACTTGTATCTTCCTCTTTAATAATAATTATAATAATAATGGATTAGATTTATACATCGCTTTTCAAGGCCCCCAAAACGCTTTCAATTATTCCTGCACTCATACATTCACCCATTGTTGGTGATGGTAAACTACTGGAGCAGTCTGACAGAGGCAAGGCTGCCATTACAAGTGTGTTGCCCAGGGACACAACATCAGATTCTTAAATCAGGACCTCTGACCTCAACTATAGCAAAGTGATGCCTGCAGTTCTTTAAATTGTGTTACATTTTTCAGAACTGGTTTTGATGTGTTGCTTTTTGAGATCTTTTAGCCTACTTTGCATTGTTAGACATGGTTGTAGCTGGTGGAACTGAATTCCTAATGAATGTGATTAATTACCAGCCTATAAATCTAGACAAACTGTAGCAATAGCAACAGATTTTGCTCTGCAGGTTAAAGGGACACTAGTCAGTTTTCGCTAACCCTAACAGGATGCATTTGGTTCTTTGATGATATATGGCGGACTGCCTCGTTGGCTGATTGCTTTAGTGATGAATACATTACATTGTTCTGATTGGTCCTAGCACTGTCCAACTGCGTGTGGAGACAGTTTGAAAAACATCCATATATTCCGCCCCACAACTGAGCTCTGTCTTTGGGTCATGGCTAGACTATATTCACATATGTAGGATGGTTTTCTAGGCTAATTAATTACAGTTAATTTGTGATTGAACAAGGAGGCAATTACTTTTTCACACAGGGTATTTGGATTCTAATTTGAAGGGGAGCAAATACTTTTGAACAGCACTGAAAGACCAGATAAAACAGGCAACATTATTATTATTTTAATTCTTTAAATAACCTCAAAGGAAGTGTATCAGCATATCGCCCAAATCTCTTTACAAGCTAGTAGCAAGTTGTCAGTGTCACTTGAGTCTTGTAACCTCTTTTAGGACATCATTGTGAAAGAGAAAAATGGAGGGGAAGATTTTACAGCACCTCCTGGACAAACATTAAATTTCACGTCGAGAGTTATTGGTTTGGGCTTTATATCCCAGTGGGTGCTCCCGCAATTTTGCTATCAGCTAATCCAATCAGCGATGCACTGCTTTGATTGAGCAGCTTCTTCTCGAAACAACACTGATGGATGAAAATTCACTTCCGAATCGCTGCTTTTCCACCGGCCACAAATAAAAGTCTGGCTCTGACCCAAGCATGTGATGGTTGGAGGCTTGTCGGCCTGCAGGAACAGCTGCCCTGTGTCTGAAGCATCACACCAGATGATGTCAGTGATCTGACACTAATCATGAGTGTGGTTGTCTGCTGGAAGTCCAGTCATCAGCTCTGGTTTTCTCAAGCATCACTTCTGTATCTGCTGCTTGGCTCCACAGCTCTGGCCCGGGTTTTGACACAGTGAAAACTGGGTGTAATTATGCTTGACACTACACCATCTCTCTGATATGAGTTGTTTTTCAGGGGAAGAGTCATGTCTGAAATACTCCCACAACATTTGGTGACAGGACTCTGACTGGGCTGGACCGTATTGCAGGTGCCGATGCAATGAATCACTTTTACGATTACTCTTCTGTATTTGTCTCAACCTTTCATTCTCTACTCCCCTCACAACTTTGGATAAACCAAAGCAAACCCCAAAATGTCTGGATTCATTAGTATTGGTGTGGTATGGCTTTTGGTAGCTGGACATAATACAGAATAGATGAATTTTACAAGAAATAAAAATCTCCTCTTAAACAACAAAAGGATTTTGGTTCAAATCTTTGGAACAGTTTACTTTTCCACATTCAGACCGCTAAGTCTGTTGAGTCCTTTTAAATCTATGATGAAAACCCATCTTTTCTCCCAGGCTTTTGATTCTGGAAGAATATGTGACCCAACTAGATCTGATGGTTATTTCTTGTGTTTTGGTAGGTTTTTTTTATTTTTATGACTCAGCAGATTAGTTTACTCCAATATTTCATCATGAATGTCCCATACGTCCTGTCAGCAACCATGTCAAAATTAGAAGTTTTAAGTTCAGAAGAGTTAAAAAAAAAGGTCTTTTGACTATGATTTCTGTGAAAACCATGTAATATATCTTATCTGCTGTAGGCAGCTCTTTAACAGCCTCAGTTTGGAGAAAATAATATTCATTCTGACTCGACACATGAGCAAAGACTTTCCTCTGCATGTCAGTCTAGCCATTGTAGCCTCAGCAGGTCTACCATTGGTCTGAGCAGTTTTGTGTCTAGCCAAGCAGCACTCTACGTTTATTAGGTGGGCTAATCACCAGAGCTGCAACAGAGAAAAACTACAAAGATGGCGACTCAGGAATGGCGCTCATTTGAAACGGCTTTGGTATCATCTTTGTATAATTTAGACTTGGGCCTTTGTTTGATACATGAGCAGATAGAGGTAGTTGTTCAATTGTGTATGGCAGACTGCCCCATTGACTGACATCCATAGTGATGAATGTGTTGTTCATTACTCTAATCGGTCCTAGCATTGTCCAATTGCTTGCAGAAACAGTTTTCGACTGGGTTGTTTCAGTGGCTCGTGGCCAAACTATATATTTGCATATGGCTTGCTAGGCTACATGAACAGCTTAATCTAGGATGATATGTTCATCAGTGCTAAACACTCATTCATAATAGTAATAAGTCTATGTAAAAAAAAAATCAAAATTTTATGTATATAGCACATTTTATGCATGGCAATTCATACCATATCAATACACTTGAATAGGCTACAGAGAAATAGGATATAAAAGAGTAGACATCAATATAAATTAAAACCACATTCACATATTAGTCCATATATGTCTTCCCCCATTCATATATGCATACACAGACACTTCATGACATAGTCAGACACACACATTAATTGCATGCATACTCCAATAAGTGTGTGTAAATGCTTCTCAATATGTGTACATTAGCAATGTACAGATGCAATAGCAGTTAAGATTAAAATTAAAAATAACATCAAAATTAAGGTAAAAAATAAAAATACATAAATAAAATCAGTAAGTGAGCTCCTTAATCATAAGATTCTCTAAAATTGATTGAAAATTTGAAAATTTATCTAAAATTGATTTATATAAATAATAAGAGACTTTCAAAATCGATGCCACCGGTTCCTCCGTCCACCACTAGCAGGTAAGACTGAGCAGGGTTCAATCAGGCAACCTACCAATTGCAGGGCAAACTCCTAACCCCTGAGCCGCCATTGCCCTCAGCAAAAATAAAATTTCTGTTCTTATAAAAATATGTTATTGGTATCAGCCGTCAAAACCAACTCCAGTTTGTTTCAAAAGTTTGTTTTTCTAAAAATATGTTTAATTTAGAGAAGAGTGCATGAAAATCTAGTAAATCCAATTCATGCTCAGACGTATACGCTCACATCTAATCCCTAATCTACACATCTCTATAAGAATAAGACATTTCAATAATCAGTATCTTCCAACAGACTCCTTTAACTCATGAATGCCTAATATATGAAAAAATGTTGTATAAACTGAACTATTTGTCTAATATTATTTAAATACTATATAAGTTCTATGTAATTATATAACAATATAAAAGTAATAGACAAATAAAATGGATGCTCACCGCCTGTAAATCCTCCACCAGAGGGCAGTAGACATGGATAGGACTAGAAATGTCAGGTTTGTGATAAAGGTATTAATCTCAATACTCCATCTGGATGCTTTAAGGCCAGAAGGGGATTGATGCTAATTAGTTACAATAGTCCACAAGGGATTAATAAAGCCGTGCAGTTCATTTTCAGATGTGTCACAGCCTTGCGTCTCATGTTTTTGCAGGAATATTTGGATTTTCTTTTTCCTTGTTTGTGTGTCTTCTGGCGGTGTCGCGCCTGGTATTAACACAGACCTTCAGTGGCAGTCGGCGATGGAGTTGGAGGGCTTGTGTGAGCTCAACCCTGACTGTCCCGCACACACCCCCGGGGGCTTTGTGAAAAATGAGACCATGGAGAATGAGATAATAACATTGTGGGAATGGGAGTGTGTGTGTAGGAATCTGTGTGTGTGTGTGCATGCAGCGTGTGCGGAACATAATTGTGTCCTCCCATGTGTAAAAACTATCAATCAGGTTCACTTAATGTTGTGTCATTATGGGTAAATTAAAACTCCACGGTGATCGATAGGGTATTGACTGTCATATTATTTGCGTGCATAATGAATAATCCTTTTTAGCTCATTTCATTCCCAATTTATCGTGGATATTAGGAATTTGTTTTGCGTGTCCAAAAGGAAGCAACCACATGGGGAGAGTCTGGGTGGCTTTGAACACACGACGGATTCCAAAACGGACATGAATTTACTCTTCACACCTGTATTAGCACTGTGTGTTGTCAGAGAGCTCAGTAAGGCGGTGAGTGGTTCCCCTTGGACAGAGCTGTGTGATGTTTTTCCATGTTGGCGTGTTCACACATGCCAGAGCTGCTGAAAGTCTCTCTCCAATCAGGTTGATGAATGTCATGAAGCAGCGACAATTAAAACGTGCTAAAACAACACGAGTGAGCGCACCAATCTATCCTAAAGTGTCTGGTCTTTGGAAGTGGGACTCAGTGGAAAAGTTGGGAATGATGATTGTTCTGGGAGACATACAGATTTGTTCTAACAACATTTTTGAATTGCTTGTCACAAAAAATCCAGGACTAGAGTAAATTATTAAAAATGACTAGAAAAAACGACGCTTAAAGCTACAATAGCAAATTTGGAAAACAAGCTAGCTTAAAAATGTTTTTTCATGCCTTTAAACAATGTTCGAACATGGTATAGCTATAAATATATTATGAAGAATAAAAAAAGAAAAGAATGAAGTGGTTATATCGCATTTGTCTAAAAACCTCCACCAATAACACGTTTCGGACCAAAAGCAACCATTGGACCATCCGGTTGTCTGTCTCACCGAACCACCGCACTTTTGCATTTATCTGGGTCCTCCAATCATTCCACACTCACGTATTTATCAACAGAACACCACTGGTGTGAGAGGTTCTCCGCTCAATAATATCAGAGAAGGAGAAACAGCCGGCTGCTACCACTTCAACTTTAGGACAACAGTAGCTCAGGAGGTACAGCAGGTTGTGCAGTAATCGGAAGGTTGCAGGTTCGATTCCGGCTCCCCCATAGAATGCTGCGGTTGTGTCCTTGGGCAAGACACTTAACCCACCTTGTCTGCTGGTGGTGGTCGGAGGGACCGGTGGCGCCAGTGTACGGCAGGCCTCGCCTCTGTCAGGGCAGCTGTGGCTACATTGTAGCTCATCCCCACCAGCGTGTGAGTATGTGTGTGAATGGGTGGATGACTGATTGTGTTGTGAAGCGCCTTGGGGGGTTGTAGAACCCTAAGAAGGCGCTATACAAATACAGGCCATTTACCATTTTTACCATTTATAGGACAAACTACCAGAGTCCCAAAAAGAAAAACACCATTTGAAGTCACGGACAACAAAAGACGTTTGGACCTAGAAAACAGAGACTGGTGTTTAGCGCTATCTCGTTTACTCTGGCAATGTGGGTTTCTGGTTCCGGTGGACGCGGCCCAGGGATGATTCCCAACAGGAGGGGTGAGTGTTCTTTGACCATGTTCACGTTTTAAAGCTAGCTTGTTTTGTAGATTTGTTATTGCAGCAATAAATAGAAGTTTATTAAAACCATTTTGTAAACTTTTACGTCAACATCAATCTTACTACCAGTTAACAGCAAAAGGTGGATAAAAATGTTTTGTCTATATATTTATAATTGCAAATTTGTTAGCAAAATATCTTGTGAACTACAGAACAGAATTGAATGCCATAAAGCAGGTGTCACCAACTCCAGTCCTCAAGGGCTACCATCCTGCTAGTGTTTCCTGCACTACCACACCTGAATGGAGTAATTTTATCATCTCCTTACCACATTCAACTCTGCACAGGCTTGTTTAATTACTCACGCATTTCAATCAGGTGTGTAGAAGCATAGAAACAGCTAACATGTGCAGGATGGTAGCCCTTTTAGCAAAATATCTATTGTATCATTGGATGGATTTTTATGAAATTCTCTGAAATTATTCACTGAAAGTACGTCTACAGCTTTTAAACGTTTGTAGTCAACCCAGCTGAAGATGTCTTTACATAATCAATATTAGCAAGCACAAAATATCTCTATTTCTGTCAATTTTACAGAATCTGAGCTAGAGCTGTATATGTTATTACCTGATAATCACTCACTACACATAAAGATTTTCCAGTGAGATTGCACAAACGATTGCTGTATAAATCCATCATTTTGCAAAACAAGAGATTAAAATTCAAGCATTAAAGGTGGTGGGTGACATGGATACCTTCAAGGAAGGAAAGGCCTTATTTTAGTATTTGTAGTAAATGAAGTGAGTTCTATTAAGAGGGAATCCCATTTTCTTGCAAATTATTATGAAAAAAGAAATGCAATAGTTACTTTTCCTGGTAATCAGTTACATTTATAATCCTGTATCTCAATCACTAACTCAGTTACTTTTTTATTTGACGAAGTAATTAGTAACTGTAACTAATTACTTTTTTAAAATAACATTCGAAATATTGCAATTCAGAGTTAATCTAACATGTTTGTTTTAGGCCTGTGGGAGGTTTAAATTACATCAATTACTAACCAAGCCAAGGCCAATCAGCTGATTTCCTTTTCATACATGCCTAAGAAATATCACATTGTTGTTCCAAAGTGTTTCTCATTTCAGACCGTTATGAATACACTTTACCTTGCAGTTCTCCTCTCTGTTTCTGATTCTTTGTTTTAGTGTGCGATGAGCTCTTTGTGTGCATGTCGTGGGTGCAGAGTGTGCGAGGGAAGCTGAGCGAAGCAGACACATAATCTCTACCTGCGTTCTGTCTGCGCGCTTGCTTCTAAGTGCTTCCTTATTTCTCATTAAGACTTGGAGTGAAAGGAATTAGTGACACTGAATGAAAGCTGTGCCTGCTTTGATAATGTTACTGATCCAATTTAACATGGCTGGATTATGCTAATATAATCACAATGCACCAAACTCAGCTTAGACTCATTAAATGTCTGTATTTAAAGTTGGAAACACAAAAATTAACATGCATTCAAGTGGCGATGATATTATTTCTCCATGGTTGCTTAAGGTGGAATGTATTTTAGAATGTTCAACGCATTTGCAAACGAGTCTAAATTTGATACTGTTTGAGTTTCACGAAATATTTAATGGCGTTCATTATCCACTTGTAAACACAAAAAAGAGCAACAACAATAGCTAACAGGCTGTGTTAGTGGTGGAATCCTGTGGGAAGTAATAAAAATGTTGCAAAGATTATTCACTGTCAACAATGGTGCAGTGTCAGCCTGCATACAGAACCTTTATTTACTTTCTTTGCCAAGCAAATTTCGGATGATTGTAAAGTCAAAGAAGAAAGTTTCCGACCAGGGGTCTTCAACCTTTACAATCTTAAGTGCTGTTTTTTTCCCTTCAGTCCACCTAAACAACATTAGTTACAGTTGTGGCTTTTTTGCGTGACTTTTAAAAAACATAATAATTTTTGATACATTCTACGGAGGAAAATTAGGACCATAAAAAATGAATCTTTTTTTCTGAAAATTTCTGAGAATAATGTGAGAATTCTGAGAAAAAATACAAAACGCTGAAACTAAAGTCAGAATTCTCGCTGTGGAGTTTCTGTGTGACAGCCTTACTTCTGTTATTGTGCCCTGGGGCATCTGAATCAGAATAGAATAGACTTTATTGTCGTTGTACAGGGTACAGCGAAATTAGAGTGCCACACCATTTGGTGCAGAATAAATGTAAAATCAACTCAATCAATCAAATTCAATCAAATAAATGTAAAATCAACAGTAATATGTGCAAAAATTTGAGTAGCAGAATTTCAACAGTGGTATGAGCAAGAATATAGAGTATAGACAAAAAAATAGAGTAGCAGCAATTTAACAGTAATATGTACAAAAATATAGAGCTGCAAAAATCTGTGGCTGCAGTACAGCTTACCACCATCACTGTGTGATGAATTGTGTTGTAAAGCGCTTTGGAGTTCCGGACTTACAAAATTGCTCTACAAAAGTGCAATACAATTATTATTATTATTATCATCAACTGAAAGGTGGCTGACTGACTATCCATGTAAATAAATAATAGGACAGTTTCCTGTTAAAAGAAAAGAAGCATAAGTAACTAAATTTTACTTAATTTGTTATCCTTGTTAATATCATAAATCATATATATGATATGAGTGCGTGTTTGCGATTCGCATAGTTTGCGTATTACACTTCGCAAACGCTTTGCGGACGTTACGTGATGCTTACGCATCCAGTGGAGAACTGGAGTCACGGGGAGCCAAGCTAACTGATACATGGAGCAGAAATAAAAGACATAAAATATGAGTTTACTAGTTTCTGATATAGAAGACGTTTGCGAGAACCCCTTTCGTTCGATGAAGAATAGACTGCGTATTGGATAAATAAAAGTTATAAATCTAGTCAATGGCTTCAGCAGTTTTCTGTCAGAATATGTATCTCAAAAGAAGAATATGACAATAAGAATGTTAAATGTACAATACAGTTTGTAACTTCAATAACTGCTGTGTTCTCTAGTTTTAATGAATGCCTTGTGAGTCATTCCTTATGGAAAAAAGCTCTGGCGCTCCTGTTTCAGGAAGTAGAAGCTAGTTAGAGGAGAAGGGGGCAGAAAACGGCAGAATGTGGAGTCTTACTATTTATTATTCATGATATGCAAATATCAAGCCTCTGATTGGCTAACAGCAACGCAACTCTTCTGCTTCCTCCATTCCCTCTGCACAAATAACACAAGCCTGAAGGAGTTCTGCCATGTGGTGGAGTTGCTAATGCTAATGGTTAGCTTCCACTAGCAGAGACGTGCTCTGCTCTCTCCTGGACGCTAAACCAACAACAACCTGAAGAAAGATGGGTGAGTCCATGTACGTTTCTCAGTGAATCTCACCTTTAAAAGGAGTAAAAAAGAGCAACAATATAATAAAGCCACTAAGCAAAATTCCCCTTCAATTTCTTTATATCTTTCTTCAACCTGCAGGAATGCCAGTCACATGTAAGACCAGAAAAACAATAAAAACGCCAGGTTCAAATTTCCCCTCTGACCACAGGTCTTAATCTATAACAACAGATGTTTGAGGATGGATCCACTTCTCTATTTACCAACCTGAATCCACACAATGCCAGGCCACGACGGACTAATTAACACAGCTTTCTACTTTGGTGTCGGTCAAGACAGAGAGAGTGGTGTTGCACTGGGACACGGTGGAGCAGCTTTATGTGTACATTGAGCTCTGCAGGGTAAACAAAGAGAATCCTCTACAGATCCAATCTTTGCTTCCATTGACTTCAGTGCAGTGACATTCCCTGCAATGTAAAAAATAATTACAGTGAGGGGAAATAAAAAAGAAAACACCAGGATGCTGTGAGGCCTGAACACCTTCAGTTTGGTTTGTTTAGTGCAAAACTGCTCAGTGCAAACTGATTTTTCCTGAATGGTTGTATGATGATAGTCCTTCAGTTCAGGATCAACTGTATAATAAATGAAGAAATAGGCAACAGGCTGATTATATTCTGCAGGACAAAAACATGGCACACTTAGACATTAGACTTAGACATTTTTTTCTGTGTGTGAAATTTTACTAGCAGAGCTTTTGAGGTGGAAGGCCTTAAAGCCCCATTCCTTAACTTTGCGGATATATGCTCTTTGTTGCCTTTTTAAGGCTTGCTGCGTAACGTCACTGTCATAAAATCAAATCTCTCTCTTGGGCATAAGAGGCATGTGTACATTCCTAATGTCAGGCAATACAACGAAAACAAACTTTTCCACCTCCCCACATTGAATAAATAGTTTTATCAGGACTGTATAACAACTTTATGCCCGACCAAACACAAAAACCCTGGTGAAATAATTTATTACTTACCTAGCCATTAGCAGCACGGCTAGGTTAGAGTCCGTAGTTCATGCTGTTCTTTCTACAAGAGCTCTCCAGCTAGGAAAAGACGGCCCAATAATAACTCTGGTCTTTGCTCTTGCTCTATCACATTCTTCTTTTCTTTTCCTAGATTCCTCTGATAAGGGATTTCTAGCTTTCTTTGGTGAATATGCCACTGCTAAACAGCGAGTCTAAATTATAAAATTATGGCAAGCCAAAGGGATCAAAAAAATTGCGCGTTCTAAACTCGCATTATGTCCATCAAAATGCACGTCTTGAATGAGCGTTTTGGCGGACATAATGCTCGCTTTTAGAACATGCGAGTTTTTGCCCCCTTTGGTGTCAAAATGCGCATTCAAGACGTGCATTTTTGCAGACATAACGCGCATTTAGCACGCGCACTTTTTTTTATCACTTTGGCTTGCCATATAGGGCCGAAAAGCAACACCCAGTCAGTACTTCCGGTAGCGACCCGGGGAACTTTATAGTGCGGTAAACAGACATGGGACCCCCAACACTATCACAAGTACGAAAATGAAGATAATAGATGATAGTATGACGCCAAAACTTTACAAAAGAGCATAATTTTAAGGTGTAAAAGTTGCGGAGTGTTACTTTAAAGTGTTTGTTTTTCCTTAATCTAATCATGGAAATTTGCCTGGAGCTCTTATTGTGAAAGGTGTTTAATCCTTTAACTTCCACACCAAGAAAAAGAGGCAATTAAGTTTTTGCTTAACAAATAGCTGTAGCTTTAGCTGTAACAAATAAATGGAGGGACCATCTTTCATAAAAAGCTTTCTCTCAACTCTACCAGAATCTTAAACACAGCTTTGGTCTAGTCTGAAGGCAAAGTTATCTCCATTGCTCCCTCTCTGCCATCTCCTGAGACACAGAGCCTTTAGGACAATCAAGAGCTCTTTAAAGCTTTTAAAAAGAATGTCACTAAATATGATTTTAAAGATAAGTACATTTTAAAAGGATAATAGGCCTACTAACCATAGGAAACTGTAGCCCTTAAAGCAAATAACCTTTTCATCGTTGCTTGATTTTTTTTTTCTTACAAACACAATATTATAACAGCATTTTATTATTGGACATAAAAGGAAAATAAACGAAGTTCTCATGGGAAGACTGTCGCTCATGCAACTTCAGATATTTTATGCTCAGGGGCACCTGCTCCAAATTGGGATATTTTTGTTCCTGGTGAAAGCTTCTTCTCACCAGTGGTGCAAAAGTCAGCTCTGCATGTCAGATAAACAAAAGGTACTAAATACCGTAATAACTGTTATATTTATACTGCTGCAGATCAAACCACTGACAGTGACATCATCTCCAGTATTAGAAGTAGCAAGTACATCTGAGCAAGTTATGCCTGCAGTCTGTTTCTGCGTAGTCTCCCACGAAACATGCCTGTCAAAAACAAACATCATGTTGGTTCTAAGTGACGGTGCCAGGCCAGCAGATTGGTTGGCCACCCTACGACCTCTGACATTCAACCTCCAGAGAAGAGAGGCCGTGGAATTTATCCAGTGGTCTTCATCATTCTCAAATGTTCTGCCAAAATGAATGCTTCATCCAATTGGAGCCAAATGGCATCTCAAAGGAGGCCACATGACTTCAGCTGATTCCTTAAAATGAATTTTCTTGGCAGTACTTCTTTTTTTCTCTTATATCCATGCAAACAGTTTTAAGCACAAAAATATTACATCATACATAGAAGAGGTATTGGGCAGAATTTAATTCTGTCAGTATAATGAACCCGAGCAGAAATATTATAAGATACTGTACTGCAATGTTTATTGTGTTTATGTGTTTGACAGAGACTTTTAATCAAAGTGACTTAAAAATAAAAATGTAACAACGCAGTTACCCTTGAGGTTAACAAGAAGCTACTGAGTGGGAAGAAAACTAGTCAGAGGTTACAGTGTAGAAATAGTGAAAGCATGGGTGGAAGGGCATAAAGAGTACAGTAGAGGAGGGGAAGGGAAGTACAGGGTAGGTGCTAACCCTAACCCTAAAGGGCAATTGTAAAAAATAATTTATTTTGCCATTAAAGCAGCATTCCGCAACATTGCAGTTATATGGTCTCTGTCGCCCTCTAGAGGCTTGCTGCGTAACGTCACTGTCGTAACATTAAATCTCTCTCTCGGGCAAAAGTGGCATGTTTACATTCCTAATATCAGGCAAAACAACGTAAACAAACCTTTCCACCTCCACACATTGAATAAATAGTTTTATCAGGACTTTATAACAACTTTATGCCCGACCAAACACAAAAACCCTGGTGAAATAATTTATTTCTTACCTAGACTTTAGCAGCACGGCTAGGTTAGAGTCCGTAGTTCATGCCTTTATTTCTAAAAGAGCTCTCCAGCGAGGAAAAGACGGCCCAATAATAACTCTGGTCTTTGCTCTTGTTCTATCACGTTCTCCTTTTCTTTTCCTATATTCCTCTGATAAGGGATTTCTAGCTTTCTTTGGTGAACCTGCCACTGCTAAACAGCGAGTCTACGTTATACAATTATGGGAAGCCAAAGGGATAAAAAAATGCGCGTTCTAAACTCACATTATGTCCGCCAAAACGCTCGTTCAAGACGCGCGTTTTGGCGGACATAATGCTCGCTTTTAGAACACGCTAGTTTTTGCCCCCTATGGCGTCAAACCGCGCGTTCAAGACGGGCATTTTGGCGGACATAACGCGCGTTTAGAACACGCGCTTTTTTATCCCTTTGGCTTGCCATATTCTGCCGTAAAACGACACCCAGTCAGTACTTCCGTCGCTACCCGATGCACAAAAACTGTATAGCGCAGTAAACAGATGTGGGACCCCCCAACACTACCACAGGTATGAAAATGAACATAATAGATAATACTATGACGCAAAAACTTTACAAAAAAGCATAATTTTAAGGTGTAAAAGTTGCGGAATGTTGCTTTAAATAACTGAATTTCAGTTTGTTGTGAAAAGTCATAACAAATCTGAATCGTGAACTTAAAGTCGGCAATTGAATCGAATCGTGGCTCGAGTGAATCGTTACATCCCTAGAACCTAGTTGTGATGAGACTTATGACTCGTTGAAGGGAGTCGTTCATTTGAGAGGCGTTTGCCTCAAAGAGCCAGTCTTTTCAACGAAGTGGAGTGATCTCCGTGGGAGTGGGGGGGGGCGCGGTTGAGCCACGTGTCCATGAGAGGGAGGGCTCTGGAAGACAAAATGAATGATTCTCATTGTTCACTTTGAAGAGCCACTCAAAAGATTCGATTCATTCGTGAACGTCACATCACTAGCTCTTCTTTTTACAATTGGAAATTGTTCTTTGAGCCTCTATACAGCATGCAAAACGTTGTTGGGGGCAATGGTAAATGGCTAAATACAACCCCAAAACTAAGCCCTACACCTCTAAAGACATTACTCTTTTACTTTTACTTTCAGGCTCTGCCATGATGCCAACAGAAAAAGCTAACTTCTTTTTCTTCTTCTTGTGCTTTTTATTGACAATCAGCAAACTGAAAATGCTAACTGCTGGCATTACAGCTAAAAGCCGTAAAGCAGGTGAAGCGCTCCCCCTATTGGGCACCTTTTGCTCCACAAAACTATCTAGTGCGGTTTCTGGCCAGCAGAGGGCTGCAGAGTGGTGTCATATATGAAACTGGTCAAGTTTCTAACTCAACAATCACTGAGATCAATGTTAAAGCTCTAGCTTAAAGTTTATAAAGCTATCTAGTGTTACTTTAAGAGAAACTAAATGTGATGGGACTGGGACTAACCAGTTGGACGCACAAAAATGCAAGAAAAGAAACTAATTTTCAGTTATAATCATACTGAATTGATGTTTTATATAAATGTATTCACAAAATGTCTTGATGATTTAAATTCGCAAAATTGAGTCAGGGTGCGATTGCTTGCCTTCAGCTGGTTCAGAACTCAGCTGCTAGGTTCTTGAAAGGCACAAGACTGTGACCGTATTACACCGGTCTTGCTGAAACTACACTGGCTTCCCATGCAGTACAGAACAAAGTTTAAAGTACTGATGCTTGCTTTTAGGGCTCTTCACGGTACTGCTCCTGCCTATTTATCAGCATTACTACATAGGCATGTCCCCACCCGCTCTCTTCGCTCTGTTGACCAGGAATTATTGGTGGTCCCTCGTTCCAGGTGCAAATCGAGGGGAGATTGTGCGTTTGCGGTCCTTGCTCCAACTTTATGGAATGGTCTACCTTTGACTGTTAGGTTGGCGCCTTCCCTTCAGATTTTTAAGTCCGTCTGAAGGCCCATTATTATGTCTAGGCATTTTCACCATTGGGCTCTTGATTTTAACTGTTTTTATGCTGTTTTTTTATGTTTTTATTTTTTATCGTATTTATTAATGCAATTGCTTTTTAGTGTTGTGTCCAGCACCTTGGGCTTCTGCTAAAGGTTGTGGAAGGTGCTCTCCTAAATGAATACATGAATGAATGAATGAAATGAAATTATATCACAACACAATTTGGTCACAAACCTCACTCAAAGTCATCTAACATTTCCGTTTCTTCCAGATTTCCATGAAAAGAAATAAAAGTTTCATATTTATAAAAACTGCAATTAGAAACTGAAACAGAAAATTTCATACTAGCCGAAGAATACTGCTAAAACTCAAACTATTACACATTCAATGTCACAACTGACTGCAAAAAGGCAGTTTTATGAGTTAAAAGACAAACCTGTACACCTGTACATGTCCTGTTCTCCACACACATCATCTAGTCAACATGAAAGGCCCAAACGATACAGAATAAAGTGGGACTCTCTTTGATTGTTCCCCAGCCAGGTTTTGTTGTGGCTGCGCACTTAATCAGCTGAGCCTATTGTGTCAGTCTTTTGACTGCCTTTGTTCGTTTAATGACCAAACCCAGCAGACAAAGAGAAAAGTTATATTTTTTGAAGAGCAGGCTAATTAATGCTGCTTATTAGACAGGGAATAACAATAAGGAAAGGGGGAGGCTAAGGGGGTTTGTGTGGAATGCATGCAGAGACACATCACAAGTTTTAGACGTGAGTGGAGACTCGGGATAAAAGGGGTGTCAAAACCACAGAGGAAGAAAGGAAAGAAGAAAAGCACTGGAGGTTATTGCACAATATTAATTCTTTCCTGAACAACAATGACTCTAAAATAAAGGCTAATGTAGTCAGCGTAGGGATGACACCAACCTTCAGGCAAGGTGTTACAGCAGAGAGCTGGTACAGTTATGCAACTTTGACTTCGCAAAGAGGCACACAAACGCATCAATGCTCATATGTTGCAATCTGTTTTTGCCCTAGGAGATAAGCTTTTATTAATCAACGTTTCGGCAGAGTACTTATCGTACAGATGGTAAGCCCAAACTTTGTGGAATGTCTGAATTTTCTAAACATCTTTCTGTATGATGGTTCAAGGGAATTGAAGATACTTCCCCAAGAAAGCAAGTAGTCCATTAACATTTAGGCTAATGTTGCACACAGAGCATTAGGAAGACATGGTCTGGTTTTAATTACGAAACAAAGAACACAAAAATGGTGCCAAAGCTGTTTTTAGTCAGATATACAAGAATATAACATCACGGTGACATAGAAATGGTTGCTGCATAAGGCTAGATGTCTTCTAAATGCAAGAAAAACAAAAACATATTAGGTACACCTGTTGTTTAAGTAATATTACCCACAGCCAGTTAATGAACCAATCACATTGCAGCAACGTTATGCATTTAGACATCTAGATGTGGTGAGGACGATTTGCTGATGTTTCAACCAAGCATCAGAATGCACAAGAAAATTGGTTGGTAACAGGGGGGCTGATCTAAGTATTTCAGAAACTGCTAGGATTTTTATACAGAATGGTCTGTGAAAGTAGTGTGAAAGGAGGACGCGGGGGAAGATGATCTCCATCCTAAAAACCCTCCCACCCACTGCATTCCACTGTGGAGATCATGGACAGCTCCTCCAGAGGTAGACTGAGACATCCCAGATGTAAAACAGAACGCTACCGCAGATCTTTCATCCCCTCTGCAGCAAGAGTGTATAACTCCTCAGTTTAAGCTGTACTGGCATTATCCTGTATGCTGCTTAGTGTTGGAACCCAAGTTTTTTCTTTTTCATTCATGGTTTTTGGTGATCGAAGGTTACAATACCTATGTGTATACATGTACCCTTGTTTTTCTTTTTCTTTTAATTATCCTCTTGAGTGCTGGTGCTGCTGTGACAAGTGAATTTCCCCACTGTGGGATCAATAAAGTCTATTCTATTCTATTCTATTCTATTCTACAAAGAGAAAATATCCAGTGAGATGTTGGTATAAGGTCAAAGGAGAATGGTCAGACTGGTTCTTGATAATAGACAGGTAACAAAAGCTTAAATATCCACTGGTTTCAACCACGGTCTGCAGAACAGCATCTCTGAACCACAATGTGTTGAACCTCAAAGCAGATGGACTCCAGCACAGAAGACCATACCAGATGTCACTCCTATTGGCTAAGAACAAGTAACTGAGGCTACAATTCACACAAAATCACCACAGCCCACAGCCTACCTGAGTATTGTTGCTGACCATGTCCATCCCTTTATGACCACAGTGGACCCATCTTCTGATGGCTACCTTCAGCAGGATAATGCACCATGTCACAAAGCTGAGATCATCTCTAACTGGTTTCTAGAACATAACGATGAGTTCAATGGACTTCCACAGTCACCAGATCTCAATCCAGTCCAGAACTTTTGGGATGTAGTGGAACGGGATGTCAATATAGACCAGAACTCCTTGTTAGATCTACAGTATAAGATACCAACAATTTTGGTGGTTCGGAAGGCAAAAGGGGGATTTAACCTGATACTAGCAAGGTGTATGTTTAACAAAGTGGCTGCTGAGTGTATCTCAATAAACATTTTCAACTCCTAAATTCTTGCTAAAAACTCAAACTAGAAACTAAATAAAAATGTCTAATACATAGCTAAGTTTACAGGCTAGAATTAATCTAGTTTTCAGCTTCATAATTAATAAATAAGTAAAATAAATTACCACATAGCTTTGAAAAGGCAGATCAAACGGGAAGCAGAGGATCTAAAACTGGGTGCCCAACAAATAAGCGCACATTTTGTCGTGTGAAGTGAGCATCTAATGCTTGGCTTCAACACCACTCATGAAACAGAAAAAGGAGGAGGGGAAAAAGACAAATGACACCTCAACGTGCCTTCACCATATGCTGTTGGTTACTGACGAAGAGGAGACACTTATAGCGTTTGTTACTGACACTGCTGCCGCCGATAAAATTAAAGACAGGCCATCTGTTCGGAAAAGCAGCCTGGCTTCACCTGGATGAGGGTGTCCAACTAAACAAATATGTGTTTGTATGCGGTTAACATGGAAAATCCCATGTGGGATCATAAACCGTGATGAGCGACAATTAAGAAAATAGCAAGGACTTCCTGTTTTCTATTGCCATGTGAGTGTGCTTTCTTACAGAAGCCTTTGAACACTTGGAGAATCTGTCACTCAAGGCTAATTACCCCTGAATGTATGCAAAGTCACACTAACAAGCTATCAGTCACGTTTCCTATTAACTGCTCTCAAAGCTGCAGTTGGAGAAAGAGAGAAAACAATAAAAACTATAGACATCTATGCATGGTCTTTAATCATTTACAGGGATTTGCCATTTTGAAGAGTGTTTATGTATAAAAGGTATAAATAATTACTATTTTACCCATTATGGAGGGCTTTGTGATTGTCCTCTGTGCATAGAAGCATGAATTAAAGAGGTCGTTCATTGAGAAACCATTTTTTACTCTTTATTTTACTGAAAATGATCAGCCACTCTGAGTTTTTCATGCAGGCTGAACATGAAAATAGTCTCCTACACCTATCTCCTGCATTTTTGAGACAGTTTTAAAGACAATCATAGAGTCCGTCCCATGACTGAGCTCTGTCTGTGGGTCGTGACCAGGCTATTGACCTCTGGATTCACATGGACAATGCTAAATTTAGCTGATGATAGAAATCCATGCATTTTTTATATTTAGTCCGTGATATATTTTTAATCATGTTTTTCTGTGCTTTTTCACTTATTTCTTGTGTTCAGCACTTTGGTAAATGGTAAATGGCCTGTATTTGTATAATGCCTTCTTAGTGTTCTACAACCCCCCAAGGCGCTTCACAACACAATCAGTCATCCACCCATTCACACACACATTTACACTCTGGTGGGGATGAGCTACAACGTAGCTACAGCTGCCCTGGGGCGCACTGACAGAGGCGAGGCTGCCGTACACTGGCGCCACCGGTCCCTCCGACCACCAGGCAAGGCGGGTTAAGTGTCTTGCCCAAGGACACAATGACAGCGACAGACTGAGCGGGACGCGAACCTGCGACTTTCCGGTTGCAAGGCGGCCACTTAACCCCTCTGCCACCATCGCCCTTTGGATGAATTGCAACATCGATGATCATTTAAAGGTTTAAAAAAATAGTGTTGAATGAATTTCTGTGAAATTTAGGATATCTGAGTTTTTTCTCAAGTAGTAAGACTCTTAAATAGTTCAAATAGTTGAAATATTCTTTAAAATGCACCTTTTTCCAACACAATTCTTTGATAAGCAGAACTGTACACAGACCCATATTAAACCTGATTTAAAATGCACACAATTACCAAAAAATATGCTTTTATTAACTTTTTACATTTTAAAGGTAACGGAGCACTTTCCCAGGGCGCGTAACACCCAGATGGAGAAATTAAAAGTCCTGTATTATCTATGAATAGCATTGTTCTTAACCTCTGAGGGATGACAGAAACGTTTCAGAGGAATCCGTTCTGCTGCATTACAAAGCTATCAGGGCTTTGGATCCTGTCCAGACTGCTCTTTTATCTTTTGCTTTTCCTCTCTTTTAAAAATCGAGCACAGATCTACTTTTAGACTTCAACAGCATGATGGTATTTGCTTAACTAAGCAGCCAGCGATCACTCTCCTCCTGCCTGCCAGTGTCATATCACTGATCAAGTGTGGCTCGATTCCTGTCTGAACGGAGGGGCCGCCAGACAATAATGCAATCATAACGGGCGCTCGGCTTGTTTGAGAGGAACGGGCTCCTATTTCACCGCTGACGGTACAGGAATGAACTCTTTGTGCTTTCTCTCTCTCATTTTGCCGACTCTGACACCCTTGAGCTTACTAGAGCATAATAAGCCAATTGTAATTCCTCGCCTATAGCTTTGTAATGAAGAGTATGTGGAAAGAAGAATGGGTAAAAAAAAATGGACATTTCTGAGGAAGCCACGATGAGACTTTAGGAATCATCCAAGGCAGAAACACACTTTTTAGATATGATCTTCTGACTGAAACACATTTCACCAGAATAAAACGTTGGTCTTTGCACGACGAGGGTCTGAACACGGCTTTAAATTATGTAAAGTGTTGATTAACAGCTAGCGAGTGCCCGGAAATAGCACGGGCATTCGAGTTAAAAGAGGAAACATCTTTACAGCATCCATTATCTCGACATTATTTAAAGCTCTTACTCGAACATCGGGGCTTTAATGTAATGTGAATTGCTGACCTTGAAAGGAGCCAAATGCATCAACTATATGTGATGTTTCAAAAAAAATCTAACAGCTTTTAGTCTCGACAAAGAGCACTCCTCTCATCCGGCACGCTGTAGTGGACGTGAACCTGTGCTGCCCCCCCACCCTCCTCCCTACAGATGCCTGGTGTGATGTTTGACAGATTTCTCCCTCTCCAGCTAGGCTCACAGTAAATGTCCATCTGGCAGCTTCCCATGGGTACTTATTATTCTCAGCTAGCCAGGGGTTTTCTTTTTTTCTCGCTCTCTCTCTCTCTTTTTTGAGCAGCCTCAAAGAGTTGAGCTCCGGACCAGAACTGCTTGCTCTACCAACTAGTCAGACCGTTTTAGTGTTGTGAGTTTTTTAGTTGCACAATGAAAAATTCCATGCAAGTTTTTGAGACATAACACCAGTCTGGTGAGAGTAACAGTTTTTTTTAGTGCAATCCACCAGTTCCACCTTGGAATGAGGTGATTGATTTTTCCCTCATGAGCAGATGCTCTGAGCCGCTGGCAGCGCCGTCCTGCACCGACACCCTGCTACGGTAGAGTCAGTCATGCAGTTGACCTCTATCGCTTTCCCGCCACCTGCTGAGCGTCTCTGAAAACAGTCGGACAAAACAGTGGATGCTGCACTTGTTCTGGCACTCAGTGGCTAAAACCTTTTCACATATTCCATCTAACCCTGGCGGGTAACTGTGAGCTTCGTGTGCCGCTGCCGCTGCTGCGATTTGTGCTTTTCTTCCACAACAAAGAGCATAAAACCATCCGCTGCTTATTTACCACACACCAATGGGTATTTATGGAGGAACAAACACACCACATGCATTCTTTAGAGCGTTTATGAGCGACTTTGGGACAGACAAGAAGTGGAGATGGGAAAGGATGCAAGGAAATCTGAACAAAAACAAAAATGAGACATTTATTGCAATAGTGTGATTTCATTGGCTTGCAGTGCTGTGAAAATGTATCTTCTTAAAGGCCAGGTTCACAGAGAACCCATTTCTTACTTATTATTTTTCAAAATGATCAGTCACTCTGATTTTAACATGCAGGCTGAACATGAAAATAGTCTTCTACCCCATTTCCTGCATTAGCTTCTGATTGAAAATAGACGTAAAAGCACTCGGTTCAGAAATCTGGTTCAATATTCTAGACTCAGTGTCCCACTCTAATCAACTAATAATCCCAAAACACCTGCAAAGGGTCCCTGAGCCTTTAGATGGTCTCGCAGTCTAAGCTGAATTACTGACATAAATAATCTTTTGCAGGATAATCTAATTCTCAGAGTTTCACCTGTATTTAAGGTAGACTATGCAAACATACGTTGCCCTTAATCGTGTCTGACAACATGACATATGCTAAAAAATCTCAAAAAGCAACACATCATACTCTATTTACAATAAATTCTAGAAATAAAATTCAGTAACAACATCTAATGCTCTGCAGATCTCACTTGATTAACGTTGAAGTCAGAGGTCATAATAAGGGGCAAAAATGGCATCGATGGGACATCTCCTATGTCAAAACTTAAACTGACCCCAAAAAGAATTCTGCATTTCAGATGGAGAAAGTCATAGCAATGACTATGTTTCTCGGCTGGCCAGGGAACACTTTGGGATTCTCCCGGAAGAGCTGGGCCAAGTGGCTGGGGAGAGGGAGGTCTGGGCCTCCCTACTTAGACTGCTTCCCCCACGACCCGACTCCGGATAAGCGGAAGAGAATGGATGGATGGATGTCAGAAAAATGCCCAAAGAATGACTGGATGGTGTTGGGACTTAAAGCTCATACAGCAGCCAGCCACTAGAGGGTGCTTCAGTTCCTTTTGGCCCAATTTTCTATACATATTGGAACTGTGGTTATACAAAAAATGAAAATTAAATGCCAATGTTAAAGACAATACTTAACACTCTAAATTGCTAAGTGAGAAACATTTTTTAATAAAACTGTTCCAGACTTTTTTGTTTGTTTGAACCAATTTACAGGTGATGTTTTTATGCACTTAAAATGCAGACAAGGTTTCTGTGAAATGACACATTTTAACTCTTGTGTTACTTTTCCCACCATTCAGCACATTTAGTTTCATAATTCAAAAACTTAGACAGACTTCCTATTTTCTTCTTCACTAATTAGTGTCTCAACATCATTTTGGGTAAAACCAAGTCTTGTCATTGCAGTTCCTTTTATTGTTCTCAAAGTAAACAGTTTGCACCACTGTCATGAAAATGATGTTGTTTTCCAGTGCCAGTGACTAAGCATACGACAGCGTCTGCATCTATTCATGACCAAAAAAATGGAACCGGAAATCAGGTTGTTGCTTGTGCATAAAGTTTCTCATTTATGTGCATGTATAAAAGAGCTCCACAAATAAGTACAGCTTCGTAAATTGGTTAAAAAATGCAAATGCATACTAAAACTTAAAGGAAAAGTTCGCTTTTTTAGACATTAAGTTTTATGTGTTCCTTCACCCACCCAGTGCTCTGTAAACTTTGACCCATTTCACACACACCCCCCTGCTCAGACATTTTCAGGGGAGAAGTGATTCATAAACGTAGTTCTGGCTAGTTTCGGGGGCGCTTTATCTGCGCCGTTTAGCCTCACAAAAGGATTAGCCTCTGAAAGCATGGCTAATTTACATCTCACAAACAAAGAGAAAAAATTTACAACGTCACCTTACAACGGGACTATTTTTTGTCATTCGTATCCCTGCGCCGGTCCCCGCGGATATTAAACAGCGCTTCGTATGTCAGCTGTTTCACTGCCGAATGCCGAAAACATGTCAGACTCCGTCTCATCTGATGACGAATTTCATTTTAACACTATATCAGATGAAGAAGAAACTTATTTTACTACTAGGATATCTTTATGAGCCAGAGTACACGGATGAAGAATTGCATTTGCTACACAAAACACACACATCAACACAGATTGTTGACAAAGCTACTGCAGTCTATGATCAACCATCGGTGTAAAGATGATTGCATAAATAATGCGCTAAAATGCGAAGATGATTGCATGAATACGGCAGACATAGCGGAATAAATAATTTTTTAAAAACAAAACTTACCCAGATTTCTGGTACGGCCGAACTCTTCAAAAACAGTCTTTCACTTTTCCCGAACTTTTTCCTGATGTAATCATCCTCTTTGAAGTGTGCACTGCACAAACGAAAGGTTTTGACTCGTTCCAGCCGAGTATCCTTGGAGTAGCCGATTGCTAAAAGCCACTGATGCCTTAGAGAAACGTCCTTAGCAGGAAAAGTGTCAAACCGAAAAGGTGATCCTGTAACATCCTTATTGTTACAACCCGGGAACCTGCAGGTACGCACCATGGCTCGATATATTTAAGAAAAACTACTTTTAAGTGACTTTAGAAGTTGTTGTTTCACTCATACAGCCAGGATTAGCAGCCAGACACGAGCCCGTTCTAGCTGCTGCGGTGACCGGCGCAGGGATACGAATGACAAAAAATAGTCCCGTTGTAATGTGACGTTGTAATTTTTTTCTCTTTGTTTGTGAGATGCAAATTAGCCATGCTTTCAGAGGCTAATCCTTTTGTGAGGCTAAACGGCGCAGATAAAGTGCCCCCGAAACTAGCCAGAACTACCTTTATGAATCACTTCTCCCCTGAAAATCTTTGAGCAGGGGGGTGTGTGTGAAATGGGTCAAAGTTTACAGAGCACTGGGTGGGTGAAGGAACACATAAAACTTAATGTCTAAAAAAGCTAACTTTTCCTTTAAGTAGACAGTTTTATGCATTTGGCTCCAGGATTTAGATTTGGGGCCCGGTTAATTTGCAATTTACCAAATCAAATCTAGAAAGCTTTAATGCTCAACATCAACTGAACTCTTTATTAAATGGTACTAAATGGACCACCACTGTTAACACAGGAGTTGTGAACGTTCAGACCTTATCATGTTGGTATTGTTAGGTCTTTCCTTCCACTCACCAGTGTGGAAACAAACACCATCCGTTCTCGCTTTCAAATTCACGTCAACACTGTAGATGTATTCTTTGAACAATCTGGGCCATTTGATTCTCATTTGAATAAAATTCAAATTAAAAGGCACAAAGCAGACACACATTTGAAGGAAAACAAGGATGGGAGATGATTGCCAAGGACTCGCGTCCCTTAGTGGGCAAACGGCAGCATCCTGGTGCCACTTCAGTCCCTACTCCGCCGTACTTTATTTATGCATTCACATCACTCCCAAAAACAAGACATCTCAAACATGACTCCCACTCCTGAGGGCAGAGCTATGAAAAATGAAATGACTTACCTAGTGTGGAACTGTAGGCAACATCTGTGAGCATTGGTGAAATAAGGGAGCAGAGGAACAGGGAGGGGTAGGAAGGGAGGATAAAAAGGAGAGGAAGAGAAAGAAAAAAAAGAAATGTCAGCAAATTACGATGTACGGCAAGCTAAACTTCAATGTAAGCTGAAGTTGTCACCAGCTCCCTTGAAAAATGACTGTCTTCCAGCATCGTACATACTTGAGGTTAGGAATAGTCGCTGTCAAAAGGAAGAGAAGGACATGAAGCATCTTAGATGGTCTCCCTTGAGGATCCCGCGTTTGCACAACTTGCATTAATATTTGTCAGTGTTTCAAGATTTTAACAGTGGAGGGGGGAGAAAAGGGTGCAAGAGAAAACCTAATCCATTACCGGTGAGTCTTCCTTTTTTTTGTGCTGTGTTATGTAACCAGACTGAGCAAACAAATGTGCTCAAACAAAAAAAAAGTCTTCCTTCTCCCATAAGTCTCTGAGATAATTTATTATCTCACCCCGTGTGCTTAGACGTGCCACATTTCCCCGAGCTTGTTAGTCGGACTGCGGCCATTCCATGATGTACGGCGCCAAAGGCATAATAAAATGCCGGTCCCGCCCGGCCCACAAAGACTTTAGGCTAGCTCAACAAAAGATTAACTGGTAGGCCAGAAAAAGCAACCTTTGACGACATCTTCACTAAGTCACAACTCTGAAGATTTATAGAAAATATATTGCAAGTTTTTCTGAACCAACTTTCTGCTCTCTAGTGCTACAAAAGAACTATTTTTCACACCAAATGTGGGCTCTCTGCAAATTTTTCCAGCATGAGTGCAGTTCTCCTTGCTTGTATCTATGCAGTAAAGCAAAGAAACGAGGTGGACGCACAATAGCTTGGTAGACCGGTGGATTCGGGTCTAATACGGCCTTTGCCGTTGCTTACAGTGCAGCTTGGTTGTGTTGCTAAGCAGAACTTGGGGGTAATGCGATTTATCACCAGTGATGTTTGTCTCCCTGCATTCATTTACATTTTTGGTGCGCACGCAACAAATCCCCAGGTGCATCGGGAATGAGAAAACGTGATTACAATGTCTGTTTTGCATGTAAGAACAAATCTATTTTCAGGCAGAAAGAGCGGGGGAAAGAATGGCGTTCGGTCTCTGGGACGCTCATTACCATTCTGTCTGACACACATTCACACTGTTGTGCTACCGTTGTTGCTAAACAGAGAGCTCAGCTGAGGACCTTGAAGCTTCATGCAGGGAAAATTGGGCCCAGGGGAAGGGAAGGGGGGTGGCAGGGACTGATGTCAGACTTCAAGAGTCTCTAGAAGCACCTGGGGTTTCAATGACATTAGCATTAGTGTTAGTTTCGAAGAAAGACGACTATAGACAAAGATGGACTCAACTGATGGGAATAAAGATGTGATGTTGCAATTTTATATGATAGTAGCTAGCATGACTTGTATAGAATAAGGAAGTATGGCACATCTGGTCAAATCAAATCATTCATGCCAAAAAAATGAAAAACCTAAAACACTACACCCTCAACCATTTTTTTATTGGTCTAATCACATTTTGCTGTTTTAAACGAGATATTCTTGCTCTGCAGTGAGGAATATTGATTTTCCCAAGTCCTGTGGAGGAAATTTGGATGCCTGGCCAATCAAAACCAATGGAGGAAGTGGGGGGCCTAAGTGGATTAGATGAGTACGGATGGTGAAGAGGGAGAGTCTAGAGGGAAAAACCAATGCCTTCAATAAGCCCTCTGTGTGAACCAGGAAATAAATGGACGACTCAGACACTTTTTTCTTTCTCCACCCTTTTCCTCTTCCCTGTTTTAAGCAGATAAGCTGCTTTCAGGGTCTTAGTTATGCCATGTAGAACTCACAACACGATACGGAAACTTTTGACAGCTTGGGAAAAAAAAGACGGAAGCTGAGAAGTCTGTTTTTCACGTTGTCTTTTCTGTATTGACAAGATGGATTTAGGGATGTTGGGAACGGTCAGTGTTGGTGGTGGGGAATTACAAAAAGACTCTTATGTGACAAAGTGACACGTGCTTTGGAGTGGCTCTTTTACGTGGATTTTTGCTTTGACAACCCATTGCAATAAGACAGAAACAATTTTCCAACTGTAAACAGATGGTACTCCATATTTTCTTCAACATTCTCAATATTTGTAAAACTGACTGAATTAAACCCCTTTTTTTAGTTTTTAAACATCAGTTGGCTGTGGCAAACCTCTAGAATTAGAGGACTCTAAAGCACTTTACACTACAGTGAATCATTCATCCATTCACACACACATTCAACCACTGATGGTGATGAGCTACATTGTAGCCACAGCTGCACTGGAGCGCACTGATAGAGGCAAGGCTTCCAAACACAGGCGCCACAAGTCCCTCCAACCACCACCAGCAGGCAGGGAGGGTGAAGTGTCTTGCTCAAGGACACAAAAGCAGAATTCCCTGCATGGAACCAAGATCGATCCTACAACCTTCCAATTACTGGACAATCCACTCTGCCTCCTGAGCTACTGCTGCCTTCAACAACCTGTACAAAGCTTAATTAACACTTTGTCCCAATGGCTTATGAGATATTTTGGTACTAAAAAGAAGATTTTTACAACACACACAGACAGGCAAAAACATTACTACCCACTTCACCTCTTAGTGGTAGTTAAAGTCCCAAGTCATCATCACACACTGGTGAAATTACATCTCTGCATTTGACCCATCCCCATGGTGGGGAGCGGTGAGCTGCAGCTGTGGCCGCGCTTGGGAACTATTTACTGGTTTAACCCCCCAATCCAACCCATTAATGCGGAGTGTCAAGCAGAGAGGCATTGGGTCCCATTTTTTCAAAGTTTTTGGTATGACCCGACCGGGATTTGAACCTCGATCTCCCAGTCCCGGGGCGGACACTCTACCACTAGGCCACCGGAGCTAGGGAGTGACAAATTAAACCTGCAATGCTAAATCTGCAACAAGCTAGCTTTTAAACACAAACAGGTTACATAACTCTCACCCCACCCGTCGGCTATCATCCCTATGTCCCCCTGATATGGAAACCCACATTGCCAGAGGAAACAAGAGAGCGCCAAACACCAGTTGCCGTTTTCTAGGTCCAAACATCTTTTGTTGTCCGTGACTTCAAATGGCGTTTTTCTTTTTGGGACTCTGGTAGTTTGTCCTAAAGTTGAAGTGGTAGCAGCCGGCTGTTTCTCCTTCTCTGATATTATTGAGCGAAGAACCTCTCACACCATATATTTACAACTATACTATGTTAGAACATTATTAAGAGGCATGAACAAATGTTTTAGGCTAGCTTGTTTTGCAGATTTGCCATTGTAGCTTTAACACGTGGCTCTGATCATATTTAACGGTTTAATCTGTTCTGACCTGAATCAAATGCTTGATCCTAATTTCCACCGCAAGACAATGGCAATTAAATTCTACATAACTTATTTTTGTGCGACTGAGTGAATAAGGTGTTTACAGTACACTTCATCAGGAAAACCTAAGTGATATTTATCTTTGACAGTACAGTTTGTCCAGTTTAGATTGGTTTTGTCGAAAGAAAATGTAACTTTGACCTAATTGTTTCAAAGAGGCTGTCAGTTAGCATGCTTTTCAAAATGTAATTGGTGGAAAAGAACCAAGTGGAAACAGACATTGACCTTTGTCCATGAATTTGGATTAAATTTAGGAGACATCATCTGTCCTTGGTGGGATTTTGGGGCCGGCGAGCTTTGTAGTGAGTCCTTTGAGACTTTGCAGTTCTTACAAGGACATCAGATTCCCTCCGGGGAGATTCTTTTTGACACAACCGTTCTTGACTCGCCTCATTCATCACATAGCAGTCAGCACACAACAGCAGGGACGAGATTAAAAGAATTAGAAGAGCTGCAGTAGTTCTTCGGGTCACTGACGGTAAACTTCAACAACCTCTCTCTACAAACACAACTTGTAATCAAAAGGGAAAAAAATGGAAGTGTTGGTAAAACATTAGTTCTGAACTAGTATAATGATGCCATCAATGTTCAGGATTTCAACCTGAATATCTTTTCATGATCTAACATATGGTTTACGATTGTTCACCTTTTGGAAAAAAGTTTGAAATTTGTACTCAAATAATTTTCTATCAATTTTGGTTACATACATACACCATTTTTTGCCAATATTATGTGATGGATTTTTCTTATTCGCTCTCAGGTCTCAAGTGATGAGCACAATGTCTAGAATTAAAGAGACTATGTGTAGTTTTTACCGTTATTCTCTGGAAATATCCATCAAAATGTTGTTAAAAATAAATTAAATGATGCCCAGTTGTTGAAAAATATTGGCGGCTTCATAACATATAACCATAAAAATTGGGTCTATTTCGTAAGTCTTTGGTCGACGCCATATTGGATGCCATATTTTCTTCTACGGGAGCCTGTGAGGACAAAATGCATTTACTGGTTTGTAACAAACGGTTACAAAAGTTTCGCCATTCATAAACGTTTTAAACATTTACCTCTTCACTTGCTGCCAGTGATGAAAGGGAGTCTGATGTGCTATTCCTTTTGCTGGAGGTTGCACTCCCTGGGATTTTTGACCCTGGTAAGGTCTTACTTGAACACAAAAATACTGCTTGCAGTGATTTAGGTATATACTGCCCCCTATTGCCAGCAAAAATACACACAGTCACTCTAAGACCATTCTTTTGGACTACTGTGCCTCTTCTCATCTGTGGGATTTGACAGAGGATGACGCAAGAAGTTTACTGCAGACTATTCACAATTGTATCACTAAAAACAAAAAGTTTAAAGCTGAATTATATCCAAACAATGTCCAGTCTTCAAAAAATTTTTATTGAGTTTTGTTGATACATAACTGACTGGAAATGCAACCCAGACACTCAGTATGTCCCATTAGAACAAAGAAAATTTTGCAAAATACCAAACTTTGTCAACAAAACTGAGAATGCAGCATCCTGAACAAGAGTGTTATGTATTTTGAAGAAGTATAATTTTAATTTTAATCTTAGTTTTCTATGAATTACATTAAACCACCATGCTTTTAAGGCAAAACAAAATCTGAACGTATAAAAACAGGCCCTTTAAATGCATTCATGCGTGACCAGATATTAACCCTGCATTAAATATATAAATAAAATAGTTTTTGATTTAGATGAATATGGTCTTTGATTTTGTTTAATTAAGATAATAATTAGGAGAATGCCTGTGGGGCAGAAACTCTAAAACAAATAAAACTAAACAGTCCTGAATGTGTCAGTATTCATTTTGGTCTAAACCTTTCTTTTTCTAAAATGTTTATTTGTGCAAGCCCATTTTGGAGATGCAAATTAATTTAGATATCCACCCTGCAAACAGTCAACGTCACATGGACATGCAGATCATGTTTATAATGGGTCCATCGGTCCAGACCATGTCTGTAGGACGTCCCAATTAGATCTTTGCACAGTGGGCAAATTTGGATATTCTAATCAGAATTGATTAGCTGTATTTGTATAAATAAATTATTATAAATATAAACATTTATGTTAGAATTTAAAGTTTCTTAGAGAAAGCCTTTCTGGTCATTTGTTGATACATTTACTACAGTGCACTTACAACTACTTCGTCAATTATTGCACTCAGTGATACTTCAAAGCACTCTATCAGGCAATTTCTGTTCTTTCCACTGAGCTCATTAAAGATTCATTTCAGTAAACAGGTTTTTGGGGGAAATCGGCAGCTTTGCTTTTCATCTACGCACTAAGTATCACATACCAGCACAAATATGCACTAGGTCTGAGAGAGAAACACAGAGAGAGAGAGGGTTCTCTGTCCAAAATGGCTGCAGGACTGAGTGACCACTAATTGGAAATCAAAAGCAGTGGAGCTGAAAGGCAGCAGTGAAGGAACAGCTGAACATCAAGTACTCATTGTCGCTCAATTAAGACTTTGACCAAAAGGAAGAAAAAGAAAAGGGTCCTTGTTCCTTGTTTCACCATTTAACCTATTCGCTAGAGTGGAATGGTAGCATCTGGTTTTGTACAGTGCACCATAATGGGACAGATTGGCTCAGGCTGGCTAAGGTCCAGCTAGCTGCAAAAAGGCCTCGATGCAAAGAGAAAAGGAAAATCAAATGGAGGCGTAGCACTGCTTTCCTATTCTGAGCCAAAATAAACATTACTCTTTTTTTCTTCTTTAGTTGATTTCACACAAAAGTCCTGGACTCACAGACTGAACAAATACCAAAACTCACAATGTTCTCTTACAGAGGAAGACAAACAAACTCATATTTGATTTGTTTATACCCACTCTTGATGTCGACAGTGCTTTTTGAGTGTCAGTTTGACGTAATTCCAAACTTCATCAGGCACCCGTCAAACTCTGAGCAGTCCGGTTTCACGGCTGCTCAGTCACGACAGTAAAGCAATGCTTCTGTTAGCGATGCAGCAGATGTTCGCTTCCAGTTGTATCTGGTTCCTGTTTGCACAAGAGCCATGCTTGTTCTCTCTATGACTCAGTTCCAGAAGCCTAAATGCTATCTGTCTGTCTCATTCCCCTTTTAGAAAGTAAAAAAGATGACAGTGACGGGCAAGCTACACTAAGGTTTCTAAAAGCACGAAGGATGTTGCTTAAATACTGCTGAATGAAACTGTAAACTCTTCTTCTGCTGCCGTTCCTGCAGCTTTATTATTTTCTCGGTAGTGACACCTAATGTATGGGATGGGGACTGCAGGAATTACAACTACTGGAGCCATCAGAAGCGACAAAAAAGAACGAAGTTGGAACCTGAAAATGTTGTGGAATCTGGTACTGTTTTAGTGACAGAAATGGGACGAATAATGGCATTTGGAGAAGAACCACAGCTGACAGGATATGAAGTACTTGTAGAAGTCCACAGAGGTGCAGGAAACAGCTACATTATTCTATGAGCTACAATTCTTCAAATGAGTGTTTGCTGCTAGCTTCCCCTTTACTTTAGTGACATTGCCATGTCGTGGCCTGTCGAATACATGTCCTCTAAATGGAGAATCTATAGGGGGCAAGGGCCAATTTTATTTATTTTTATTAATGATAAATTAATATATAATTACTTTGTAAAATAAAACTGATTATATATTTGTTTTATTCACATTATACAATAAATAAATCACTTTAAAATTTTTATTGTTTAAAATTATTGTTTCATAGTTCAATCACTTTGTTCTATGTAAACGTCCTTTATTCTCACGCTGTACTAACAGTCTGAACACCGCTAAACACCCTTTTATTTAAAATAGCTTTTGATCTTTTTTGTTTTTAATTATATTTATTTATTATTTCTGTCTTTTAATCATGTTTAATTTTGATGAGTTTTTTATTGTGAAACACTGATTATTTTTTATGATAGCTGCTACATAAATACATTTTACTTACTATCTACTAAAGCAGGGGTTCCCAAAATGTTTTCTTTGAGGACCCCCTTTCTCGTGTCCAAGATAAGCCAGGACCCAAATCCAACTCCTTCATGCATAAACACGTTAAATGTGATCATTTACAAACTTTCTACAGACATACTGAGTTATAACTTTTATATGGAGTTCTGATTATACTGTAAGGGGGTGTTATTGGGATTTTATAAATGAAATTTTTACAAATAAAATCTTGTTAACCTCACAACCTCAGCAAAGACAAAATTTTGGGGACCCCCTGCAATCTTGTGGGGACCCCCTTGGGGGTCCCGACCCCCAATTTGGGAACCCCTGTACTAAAGGAACAAAAAAATAATATTTAGCTGTAGCATCTCTATTCTAAAAATCACATGGTTAAAACCATTACCTGCAGTAATGATTTCTCATTATTTCTAGGCAGACAGTATTAACAAATACTACGGTAAAACCTGAGGAAGGCTTTAATCATATTAAAAATATAATTAGCTATAGGATAATGTAGTTCATAAATGTACACATTATTTTTGTGGGAATTTGAAGTTTTGAATGTATAACCAGGAATCTAGACGCAGCCTTAAAATATAAAAAAAAGATAAAAGGCATATTGCCATTGGCGCTAACAATGTCCTGTGTCAGAGGAAAAAAAAAATCAAAAATTGGTGAATTTATGTGACTTTTTAAACTGTAGCTCTTTCAGCCCAGCAGTCCTTGATCAGAAGTCGGGAGATTAGAGACCCGTGGGCTTTATGCCGAGTTCTGACCCTGAGTTCAGCTGTGCACAGGTGGGATAAAGACTCTCTAGCCTGGGGAGAAACAGGATGGAACAGAGACGAAGGCATAAAAAGAAGGAGCGGCAGTAGCCTTGATGCTTCTAGTGGTTCAGTGTTCGCTTCATATTAGCCTGTTTTTCAGACAAGCATGTCAAGTGAGCTGATCAAGGCCACCGTCCATTTGAGCTATTCCCTCTGTTGTTGGTGAAACTCCAAACAGAGAAGCTTTAGAGATGTTTCCGACCTTGGCCCTCTCACCACTAGAAAACTATTAGCATAGGCCATAAGGACACGCCTGGCAACTGATTCAATTTCCGATTGAAATTCATCAGGTTCAACATGTCGGTCATTTCAAGCCTCATTGCACAGCAAACATCCACGCTGTCCAAAAAGCTTGTAAAAAGGAGTTCTTTATATCTCTGACTCTAACACATAATTAGACATAATGAGTAAACAACGTGGCTGCAAGATGTGCGCTTGCTTATTGCTTTTTAATTGTGTTTTCTCGCTCCGTGTGTGCACCGAACTTGTTCCGGGAGCTCCCGGTACCTGTGTGCGTTGGCCCGTTTGAGGCCAGGTGCAGTCATTACCAACGGGACAGATGGATCAGCAGAAGTGCTGCTTGTTTCCCTTGCAAGGCAGCGCGGTAGCTGCCATATGTAAGCTCATCATTAAAACTGACCCGTGACCCCGCGGCGGGCGCTCCTCATCCTAATAGAGTTAATTAAAAAAGCGTCCAGCGGTATGTAGGATGTGGCATTTTCTCTCTGTTTGTGGATGTTATTGGTTTGTGCGGAGCTCTCGTACAACTTTAGATAGAGTGCATGTTTGGACCTTTATAAAGCGTGCACCTGTGTCATTCCGCGCACGAACGTGACATCTAGTGTCAGGCGTGTTTAAGTTTAGGAGCTTCTTTTAATATTGCCAATGCAGCTCCTTTGAAAATTCATTAAAGTGCTCTGACCCTTCTGCCATCTGTGCGAGTGAGAGGGAGCGGCGGCGGAAGCAGCTGGGGAACTCGGGAAGATGAAAATTCTGACACGGGCAAAAGCGTGCGGGCAAGCCTCTGGACACAGAATGGAGAGCCTCTCATATGCCAGCTTTGAACTGCTATTTATTTATTTCTAGACTTTAAATAATAGCTGCACTCAAATTTAGATTCAGAGATAAGGGCTGCTGGAAGCGATCACTTTTGGGATTAAATCAAAAAGCCAAATGGCAAGTTTTATGTGAAAGAGAGTCTGGTGAAATGATAAGATCTATCTCTCAAAAGACTAATTCATGATACTACACATATTAGTGAAATATAATTCACCTCTTAATTACCCAGAAAAGACCCTCCAAATTATAGCAATGTTTTTCTTTATTTTTCTTTCTATTGGTTTTGAATTAATATATTATAGGTGAAAAGTAAAACTTCTGTATATTTTATTTCTAAGCAGTCCAATGCTCTTGTAGTTTTTTTAAGTGGGCTTGATCAATACTTGCAGAAGGTTGCTGGAAGTATTTCTTTGCAATTTGTCTGCGTTTTTCACCTTTTTTGTCCAGTTCGCCTAACTGAACGTGAGTTTGCATATCTGAAAGTTTGAAAAATTTGGAAAAAAAACTAAAACAACCTAAACCAGGAGCCAAGAAAAACATTGTCAAAGAATGTACTCCCATATTACAAGATTTTCAGCTCTTTAAAAATGACCATGTTGGTGATACATGTCTTCTGTATATCAGGCAAAAGTTATCAAAGTTCAGCAAGGCATTTTTTTTTGCTCGTCACTATAGCTAGCAAAGAATTTAATCAATTATTTTCCTTAAAGGCAACTATCAAAATTTCTAGCAGGTAAAGTAATACCTATCAAATGTAGAAATTCTACTAGTTACAATCTAACAAATTCTAAGGCCTTCTCCACACGTAGCTGGTGTTTTTTAAAAAAACGAATATCTGCCCTCCTGTGTGACAGAATATTAATTATTATTTTTCCACTAGCACCTAGCAGTGTGATATGGAGTATCAAGCCAGGTCAAATACGCAACATCGGAATATTGCTTGTCGCTGATTGGCTAGGGGGTGGAGTCACCCACATGTTCCGCCATGCTGCTTACAGACTTTTCTGGATTTCTGCTTCTTGGAGTGTAATAAACAGCCAAAGACTGAGCACAATGTTCAACATCACAACCATGTCCTCCATTGTTGCATTATGCTTGTGTCATACAGATCACTTTGAGATACTTTCGGAACTCTGGCTGCCCAACTATGACAAGCCCAAGCAAGAGCTGTTTCTTAGTTGTAATGGAAAACCACCCGAACCACTGAGTCGAGCCAACAAAAGTCCAAAGAAAAACTTTGAAAGAACTTTAGAAAGTTTGTAGAAATCTTGGAACCAAAATATAAAAAAAAAAGTTTCAACAGTACTCCACAAAAATGCACCATTCTAAAACATATCTGAAGCAATTTGACTGTTTTTGAGTCATGCACACAGTCTCTGATAAGCTTTTACATTATTTCCATATTTCCACATGACTTCTTCATAGCAACAGTCTCTTTTTTTCCTTTTTTTCTCAGGCACTTGATTAGCATTGTTGCTGGCACGCTTCCCCGAACCCTCCTCATCTCCTGTCATCCTCCTGCCAGTTACTGCTCACAATAGAGTTGTATCACTTGCAGTGTTTATGCCCTGTAATCACTTTCTCCTGCACCTGATCTCCTCTTCATAAACTCAGCATGCCAACATTATTGCTGTTATAATCGGAAATATGGAGCTATGTATTATGCATTAACCACTGTCTCCTGGAGGGAGAAGCGTGCACACACTTTAAGGCAACTGCACACACACACACGCATGCACGCACGCACGCACACTCCCATTATCATTTAGGAATGTCGGCAAATAATTTGACCACATGCAAAAAACAGACGTTTACTTTCATTGTTTTTCTCACATCAAACACATCAACACACACATATGCCTTGAAGCATTGGGGTGTAATGAAGGCTGCTTGCACTTTGCCTCATCTCTTCTTCTCTGACACTAATCAACACCTCTTGAGCTATTAAAAATTCCTCTCCATGCCTTTTGATCTGCTAACTATCTCATTTACATGACTGGCACTCAGCAAACCTGGTGCTGAGAAAGTGTGAGGAGGTAAGGCGGGGCGGATAAGGAGTGAGAAGAGACAGAGAAGTCAAGTTAAACTCATGCCGATGGATCCTGTCCTGTATGATCTAAACAATTATATAGTCAATACAGAAACATGGCTAATAGGCTAAAACATTTTGCAAACACAAGGAGAGATATTTCTCTTCTCCCTGCCCTCCCTCCTCTGTTTCTCCTCTTGGCTGACTTTGCGTAGCGCCATGGGGCTTCCAGTAAGCATGAGCTTCTTTGGCAAGAACTATGAGACTGGATGGCATTGAAACGGCTGGGATGATGCATCCAGACGATGGCTATAGTTGGGCCAGAACACAGGAACATAGGGGTGATGTGAGAAAGGGAGACCGTCGTCGAACGAGAGAGAAAAGGATGAGGGAAGTTGTGGGAACTATTGTAGGTGGTTTCAATCATCCTGATGCCATCTGTTCCACTCCATCTTTCGCACTGACAGTGGATATTTTCCCTGGTGAGACGAGAGGAGTTTGTGTGCGAGTACGTGCATGACAGTAAGAGCTAGGGAGGAGGAGAGAAGTAAATCACACACCATATTTATCATATAGACTCAACTCAGCTGCCTGGTTGTATTAGTTGGAGATGCAGATGTTAGTTTTTATTTCCATTTTTGTTAGGATTTATCAGGTGTGGTTCACTGAAACAACATTTTTTATTTATTATTTCTGATTATAATCAGTCACTCTGAGTTTTTCTTGCAGGCAGAACCTAAAATAGTCTCCTACACCTATCTCCTGCATTAGCTTCTATTAGAAAATAGACGGTGAAACTCTAGGATTAGAAAATCCTGACAGATCTACATCACACTGTCACTTAATATTCATGGACTCACCCATCTTGACTCTTGACAGGGAATGCTGTTGTTGGTTTAGCGTCCAGGAAACAGCAGAGAACATCTCAGCTAGTAGAAGCTAACCGTTAGCATTAGCAACTCCACCACACAGCAGAACTCCTCCAGGCTTGTGTTATTTGTGGAGATAAAACATCAATGATGCAGAGCAAACAGAGTCAGTGGTAGAGTCGTGTTGCTGTTAGCCAATCAGAGGAGAGATGTCCAAAAATCAGGAAATAAGACTCCAGATCCAGTCATCTGAAGCTCTCC
>SSNS01000122.1:1562118-1686942 GCA_006937985.1 Aphyosemion australe
GACTCTTTCCAGGTGGCCGTGTAATACTCCTGCCGACCCAGATCATGGCAATCACGGAGCTGGCGGAGATGGCTCACTGCCGACACCAGCGCGGTGCCTAGGTAATATGCCAAGTTGGCAGCAACGTGCCTGAAATCCAGGCGGGTAAACATGCACACAGTACCTAACATTCCTGGAGTGGAAAGATGGTGGAGGACCTTTTCTTTTATCTTGAAATTCATGAAAAGGCCTCACGCTGGTGCAAGAGACATTTGATTTCATGTCGGTGTGATCTGAGCTATGTGCATCAGGTACATGTTTGACAATCTTTACTTAGAGAAACTGAACACCCCTTTTTTTCTATTCATTGCATAATATTGTTTGTTTGGCTTTGCCATTGAGCTTTATTGACCTATAAGTCAGTCGCCAACAAACATATCTATAAAAGACTATCAGCATGCTGATATGTTCACATAATGCCCACAGTTGGAGATAAAATCTTTATAGAGCCAGAATAATATGCATCCAGCCTGTAGTGTCTGGGCACAGTGCGCTCTACAGTGTAAGTAGCACGGCTGGCAGGCAGCCACAGACGAGCACTGTGTTTCTGCTTGCCATCCTCTCATTTGACTGCACGGTAATTACCGTCTCAATGCGGTAAGAAAAAGCAGCTTTTGGTGGGAGGATTGTGAGAGAAAAGAGAAAAATGTGAGGGTGTGTGGCTTAGCAGCTTAATGAACATGTCAAATATATTTAAACAAATGGATTATCAAATCTGCACCCACTTGGCTGGATCACGCTGGCTCCGAAACGCTTACCCTAGTCTGTAGTGGCAGCGTGAATGAAGAAGGGGGGGTTGAAAATCTAAAAATGGCAATGGAGGGAAAAAGAAAATAACTTCTGCATTAGTGTGCATAACGTCAATCAACCCTGTGGCAACCAAATCAATTCCTGGCTGTCAGTCAGCTGTGTTATTATGGCATGCACTTCCTACTGTATGCCGCATCATACATATGCACGAGTTCCTGTCCTTAAAAGGATGCATGTTTGCATATTGTAATACATGTGCATGAAAACTTAAACTATAAAAACACTTTTTCACCAAACTTCCGTGTCTTTTCGCCAGTTTAACCAACATCCCTCATCTTGAAGCCATTTTTATCTATACCTGTGCCATTTATGGATTTCATTTCTTGAAGCATTTTCTCCTGACCTTACCCTGATGCTCATCTGAGCTTTTCATTGACTAAATGAATAATATATGTTTTTTTGTTACATCCTTGTGCCAAGGTGTCCTCTCAGCTTGAGCCGCTCTCATGCTAGTGAAATTCAAAAGATTTTTGCTACAGACGCTGACAGAAAATTGATCATCAAACCTCTTGTGTCATACTGAGAGTTTTGTCAATTCAGCACATCTTAATGGGGATGAATTAAGTAGCTAAAGAGATAGCACGAATACGTGCACTTACACATTCAGGTATTCTCATTTATAAGGCTACAGTATCTGCAGGGTTTATGTCACCACACTTGACACTTGCTCATAAACCTCCCTTAGGCCATAGGTACGTGTCTTGAGTTTTGTTTATAGCCGCGAGCAATGATTATTGCCAGTTGGCTGTCATGAAATAATCCCTTTTCTCCTAGTTAGGGAATAGTGCAAACTCTCAACAGCCAAGCATTATAGATGGGCTAAAGGGCTGCTTGGAAAACAATCCTTGTTTTTTGATGGGCTCATCAAGATTTTTTTGCCCAAAACAGGAGAAGTCTTGTTTTTTGACTCTCTGTAAAGCATGACTGCAGAAAAACTGAGAAGCCAATTTTCATGAAACATAAACGAAAAGGAGCATGAGCATGAAAAAAAGAGCCCATTAAATTTTTATTGCCAGCTTGGTAACTTTATTTTAATTTGCAAACCCTACAGTTTTGGCCTTGTTGGTTGGTGAACTCTCATTGCTCCTCAGATTTTAGATGGATAGAGACCTGGTGTTTAGGGTTAGGGTTAGAAAGTTCAATCACTCTTTAGAAAAAAAGCAAGAGAAAGAAGCTTAACTACAACATTGATTCAAAAAATGAGAGCAGAGGCGTAGTTCATGTTTTGTTGTACTGAATATGCCTCTGGGCTGCATGTTGGCACAGTTGGTAGCACTGTTGCCTTGCAGTCAGAATGTTGCAGGTTCGAATCCTGGCTGCAGCCATTCTGCATGGAGTTAGCATGTTCTTTTTATGCATGCATGGGTTTTATCAGGGTGCCCTCCCAAAAGTGACAAACATGCATGTTAGCTTAATATGCAACCCTAAATCATCCCTATGTGTGAATGGTTGTTTGTCTCTATGTAGCCCTGAGATGGGATGGCGACCTTTCCAGGGTGTCTCCTGCCTTTTGCCAGGTTACCGCTGGCACTGTCTCCCTGTGACCCTACTGAGAAGAAGCAGCTCAGAAAAGTTGCGAGTGACTGATTCAAACAGTGTTGCCTCTTATGAGCCATTAGAGCTTCATTGTCTTGACTACTCATAGCATCATGCACCATTGGAGTCTGCCAGTTCTCACAAGGGTTAATGTCTAGAGGTGAAAGCACAATTAAACCAACCAGTTGGACTTAAGTGAACATCATTGCAGGTTCTTTAAGATGCCACTCCTACTCAATGCTTCTTCTGAATGACGTAAGACCCATTATCGTTGCAGTCATTACTAAGTAAAATGTCAATAGCTTATCAGTAAGAGAGACACGGGAGTCACATGGTAAGATGGAGAGAAAAGACTGCAACTAAAGAAACAAAGGTTAGTACATCTAGTCCAAATTCACAAGTGCTCATCAGAACATGAAAAGAAAAGTAAGTAAAAAATTTCTGCAAATATGACTTTGCAGATGTTAAGTTCCACGTGTGTGCCTTCATTTGATTCTAATGTGCCAGACTCCCACATCTGTCCCAACATTTCTTTCTCCAATCATATCTCTAACATGTTCAGTCGTCTGAAAAGCTGTCAAAGTCATAAAATATCTTCGTCCAGTTGCATGAACATGAACAAACACCACATACAGCACTTCTTCTGCTCTTTTCCTTCTGTCTTTTGTTTGTTTCATGATCACCCCTCTTGCTCTTCTGCTCCTCTGTCTATTTCTCTTGCAGCATTGTACAAATGTTGCTTTTGTCTGAGGAGCTATTCCATATGTTTGCAATCAGTCTGGCTCCCCTGCCTGCACAGATCATTTAGCAGGCTCCCTCATACATTTCAATTAGGCCCACCTAGCTCAGCCGTAGACACGGGAAAGCAATATTGATTTCTTGATATCAAATTATCGGTTGTACAGGAGAATATCATAGATCCATAACAATTTGCTTGTGACCATAAGTACATAATGCTAGATCATTGGTATACAACTAATTAAAATACAAATAACAGCAATATATCAAATTGGGAACCATGTAAATGCAACTTTTTAAAAGAAATAAAAATGACGTTTGGGAAGTTGTCAAAAGAAACCTCAATGTGCCAAAAATTTGATCAAAGATTGCCTGCATCTAAAAATGTACTTATTATTCCATTATTGTCAGGTTGGGTTGGCTGGATTGTGGTTTCTGGAGGGAGCGGCAACTGCCTGTTAGCTGTCACTCAGCCTGTGCCATCTCATCCATTCTCTTGACACTCTGAGGCCCTGAGAGAGCGATCACTCAAAGTTCAGGAGACAGGAACGTTTCATCAAAGAGCTGATGAGACTTTTGAACGCCGGTACACGGACTGAGCAGCTGACTATAACCTAATCCTTTACCCACAATGGTAGCAATGAGTAGAAAGTGGTCACATGCCTTTGAAGCAGATTGAGTGCACCTCGGGATTCATCCGGTATGTCCACGAAGCTTGACTTGAGAACAAAAGGTAGATTTTCCATAAAAATATTATTCCATCATTGTGTGTTCAGGGGCCAACAGTGCCATAATACGACCGCAAAGGGTAAGGTTTTTTTTGGTTTTCACAAGCACTGAGGCAGCCAAGATATGAGCTTTCAGAGTTGACACTGACATTGCACAACCAAAAGGAAGTATGTTGTTGAAAACGGTAACGGTGCACCCCAGGGTAGCTATTCTCTTGATGGCTGTCTTTTCTCACTGGGAAGTATTGAATACCAATCCAAAGGATTCTTGAATTTCAATTTAGTATGTCATACACACGCTTCATCTTTGGATTGATTGGCAGAGAGCCTTCCATCTACTGCATGTAGTGTCCAATTCTGGCCCTTCAGGGGCACTATGCAGCATGTTTTAGTTGTTTTACTGCCCAAACACACCTGATTTATTGGTTAAATTCTCTGATCATCATGCCATCAAGCTCTGCAGAAGACTGTTAATCACCCACTGATTAGAATCAGGTGTGTTGAAGCAGAGAAACATCTAATGTATGCAAGATAGTGGTTCTCGATGACCAGGATTGGACACTGATCTAATGAAACAAATGGACCCAGACTTTTATAGCAACAGAGCCATGGAGCACATTCAATTTAGAGATTAAGAATTTGGTGGACACTAATTGTAAAATGTCCTAATTGTCAATATTTGGTGCCAAATCACTCTTTTGGTTAAGTCTGTTTCCTTAGGCCTGGTTTTGCCAACTTTTAACCAGATTACCCCCTTGCGACAATCTTGAGAATTCCATTGATTACCATAATGGCTCTAAAGATAACCTTATCAGATAGTTTGGTTATGTGTGGTGTGTTTGGAGTGCTCCAGTTGGCTTGGATAGAAATCAGGAGTGCTCCAATCACAAATTGGTGATATTCAACATGTTGGATTGTCTTTGCCCGATATCACAGTGTTTGTGGTGTGTCTTAAGGACAAATGTGCATATAGCCTGTTGAACGTGATGAGTAGCCAATCCGAAAAAGAGGTGACAGAAGTACGCCGAACAGAGAGAGAGGAATCCAAACCCTCATCTTCATCTACCATGTTTGTTTACTCGGAAGTCGCATTGCTTGATCGACCTGGGAATGTTTGTGAGTGACATCAGTTTGTGTTTGGTGGGTTGTCTTTGCGTGTGGCTGCACACGACACTACATCACAAAAACGGTTATGTTCGGGATTTTTTATCACCACGTGTGGGGTCTTGCATATTTTCAAAATCATCAGACATTTTTAAAATCTTGTCGTGCAAACCTGCCTTAGCTATCAACTAATATTTCTTAACTACAGAACTTTCACATGTACATTCAGTTTTCTAAAGAGGAGTGTGTGCATTTTAACCCCAGCGTAACACCTTCTCTGTTTAATCATCCATAGATTGGTCTGGTTAGCAGAATTTGTTTTCGTTTTGTATCGACGTTCTTAGCTCCCATAGGAAGGCTTGGCTTTTTTGCTTTTCCTTACAAAAAGCACTTCTGCACAAGCTTCACAGACATCAGATGCATGCTTGTGAATATGCTTATTTACCTGTGTCTCTCTCAGAAATCTGCAGGCAGGTGTCAGTTCAGTTCCCATTTAAACATAAGTAGAGCAGTCTTTGTGACTGAAGCTCTTGCCATCTGTGTCCCAACAATGAGACTTCTGTAATAGTCATTTTCTTTCTTTTTAATTTTTTTCTTGCCATCTTGGTAAACAATCAACAGGATTTGCCCAGCATTTTTAGATATCCATCAGAGCACGACTGCATATTCATTGTCTGATTGTACTATACAGATATAAGGGTGCTTATCTCTTTTTAAAATACCAGAAAACTTTTAAAGACTTTTATAAAACATATGATAATTGTTTCTTTTTTTGTGCTAAAGCCCTTTTTTTTACTCTTGTAGTTATGCAGATTTTATTCATTGGATACCAGACACCATACTCCATTAATCTCTTATAGTCGAAAAAGGTATGTGCTGTATGGTTGCAACGTGATTTTCATGTCAGCGCAGGCAAAGCAGCGAATGCTCACAGTCATACGATTTTCGGGGGATTAGCTACATAATAAAGTTTAACTCATAGATCTACTTTATTGACACCCAGTCAATTAGGTAATAATAATAATAATTCATCGAATTTATATAGCGCTTTGTTAGGACACTCAAAGACGCTGCATGCACTCACGCCCTGGGGCGGTCTGACAGAGGCGAGGCTGCATTGTTGCACCATCGGCCCCTCTGACCACCACCAACAGAGGCAATTTGGGTTAAGTGTCTTGCCCAAGGACACAACGACGGCGACAGACCGAGTGGGACGCGAACCCGCGACCTTCCGATTGCGGGGCGTCCACTTAACTCCTATGCCACCGTCGCCCCAGAGGTGTCCAGAGGTGTCCAGAGGTGTCCAAATGAATCAACTAATGGTATTTTCTCTGAACAAGCATCCTTCTTGTTTGCCTTTTCTGCTAACATTTGTCTTCGGTGCCACCTTTTAAATGGTAGTTTTGACATTGAACATGAATACTCTGATTGACTAGCCTAAAAATCTAGACCGTCAGTTGTCGAAGCAAAATGATTCTGCTCTGCATCTTAGTATAGCCACTCGTAATTGGAACCTCTGCAGCCCTGGACAGTCTGGTGCCATGCCAATCACAGGGCTCTATCTGTTTGGTGGGCGGGATGATGCAATGGAATGGAACAAAGATGGCGACGGCTCATTTGAAACATAGATATCATATATAACACTAGATGCCTTACCCACACTGTTTGTCAATTGGACAAACGTCCCTACACGACGGTCATCTTACTTCGGACAGCTGCCCCCTTTCGTAACATTGGTGTCAATGGTGAATGTACTATTTAAATAACTCTAACTTGCTCAATTTTCAACCGATTTTCAAACGGTTTGATTTGTTATAAACGCCAGAGATGTGGCTGTGAAATATGACGGATTTGGCCCGTTAATTTAAAAATGTGTAAGTATGTCCTATCAGGCCTATGTGTTACAAGGTTTGTAATAATGCAACCCGCTTGTAAATCTGTTAATATTTCATCGAGTTAAGAGTGTTTTTGTTTAAGTTGTTCAATCACCTTCCATCTGCTACCATTGAGAACGGAGCGTAAGCTGTCTGAAGTAAGATGGCTGCCATGTAGGGACGCTGTTGACTCCCAGTTAAGGCATCTAGCAATATATATGATATAGATTGAAATGGCTTTGGCATCAACTTTGGACTACTTGACTTGGGCATTTTTTGAGTCACAAGCAGATAGAGGTACTTAAGTTCTTAAGTTTAGAAAAAGGATGTTTTTGTATCTTCTTCAGCAGTGTATGGTGGACTGCCCTGTTGACTGACATCTGTAGATCCCACCCCACAACTGAGCTCCGTCTATGGGTCATGGCCAGACTATACATTTACATATATAGGATGGCTTGCCAGGCTACTGATTTACCACAAAATCTAAGGATACACACATTCAACCAAAAAGAGACATAGCACACTCTAATAACCGTTCACATGGTTGCCATCACAAAACACTGACTCACAGATAATTATAGAAAAGTGGGTACCAAAAATGAAATTTGGTTTATAAACCCTAACTGTGTTTATCTCTATTCCTGGGTCCGTTTTGATTTTTTGAGATGTCAGTCAAATATCCTGAAATTAGCCACTTAATAAAAACTTTATTGAAGCGTTTGGTTTTAAAATCTTTAATATTCTTAGATGTTTTATCCAAAAAAACAAACTTTCTCTACCCATATATTAAAACATGTAGAATAGATGTAATTTCTACCTATGAATTCTACTGTTATTTTGTGACTGAAACAATAACTCAATGGTGTAATAATGCGAATCATTTTGAGTAACTCACCAGCCTTTTATCCCACTCCTGAAGGAATCTGTGACTAATGCTGATTAATTGTTTTAGTCAATTCAATGGCGTGGCATCGCCCTTCGATAAAGACACATGACCGGCCCTGTGGTCTGTGCTGTAGGTTGCGTGTAAGGAACAGGGCAGCACTCGTGTACTCTGACATTTCTAGTAATTATCTTCATGAAAATGAGAGGCCTCTCAATTATAGTGGTGCTTGATTAAAACTAATGTCTCACTGTCTTTGGATGGAGGGCTGACTGAAAGGAATTGCATCATGTTCCCTTTAAATGACAAAAAATCTACTTTATTTAATTAGCCATTAAGCACGTTGAACTGGTGATTGATCTTACTGGCTGGTTAAACTGTGTATTATTGTATTTATTAACAAGCAGTGAATAAAAATGGACATTTTCTTTCTTTCACAGCCATACATAAAAACTCTCTTTTCCCTTTGTGTCACAAGACACACTTATGGAGGGGTTGTGTCGTGTCTCTGCGTAATGACAGTCTTAATGGAAAATAAAACTGTCTCTCTGGGGAGTGTGATGGTCAGGCTGGCCATTACAGAGTCACTCAATAGCAGCTGATTGACTCGCTCCCCTGCTCTGATATAAGCCCGTTAAGCTGCTGCTCAGAGTCAAAGCAATGCTCTGTGCACTCGCGCTATCACTGCTCCTTGCTGTTGGAGGCTACTGGATAAAGTGCTTACCCTGACTTAGTGAATCTAAGTAGTGGAGGGTCTCATTTGCAATAGGTACGGATTTAAATTTAATCGGAGTGGCGTTTTGAGAAAAATTAAACGGGGTTACGAAATGCAATCCCCTTAATTGGAAAATTTCAAACAATATTTGGATTGAGATCACTTTATCAACTAATACATTTCTAGAAAAAATCATTTTGCTATGGAAGAAATTCTGGTCTCACCAGAATATGACTTTTGTTAGACATTGAATTTATGACATTGAATTTTTATTCAGTGAAATTATGTAATTGAATTATTTTATTTTAAAATACACCAGCAAAATTTTCATCTGCAGACATTCAACTGCAGAATTTCAATAGAAAAAAGTTCAACTTCAGAACTCCAACAGCAAAAACTCAACAGCAACTGAGGTGACCTCCTGGTGACTCAGGCCAAAGCAATCGTCAATCGATCAAGTCGACACCTAACTGGCGTCACGTGATCGGAGAAGTGTAATTTAGTTGAATAAAAGTCACTTGACTTGATCGATTGATGATTACTTTGGCTTGAGTCACCAGGAGGTCACCTCAGATGTTGAATTTTTGCTGTTGAATTTCTGATGTTGAATTTTTTAAGATGAATTTCTACAATTGAATTGTTGCATATGACATTTTTTGATAGTGTATTTTAAGTTAAAACAAATTCAAATACATAATCTCACAGAATAAAAACTCAATGTCATAAATTCAATGTCTAAAAAAAACTCTGGTGAGACTGTATTTCTTCCATATTTTACCACCAAAACACTGAAGCTGGACTCAGATGTGATTATTTCTAAAATGCTAATCCGATACAACCACTCCACCAACTTTGAACCATAGATCATTGACTCACAGCACTAAACGCTTCAGGGACCATAGAATTTTGTGCCAATTACCATAATTGGGAGCTTTTTAGCTAAATCATCTTGACCAATGATCAGGAACTATTGTTTTTTTTTTCCATTTTGCAAATAAACAAGCAACCAATTCATACCAGATTGCAACTATTTGCAAAAATATTTATTTCCATTCATTTGGAGAAACGTGCTTCTAGACCTCTAGCCACAGAGAAGGTAATGTGCTGACAAAAGACAAAATGCTTTATTAAATTTTGTCACAAATTGCCAGGAATAAGCCTAAAACATTAGGTCTATTTCTACTATTAAGCTTCTGTTACAACTGTGGGTCACCCGGTGAATGGATGAGAGGATTTAGCTCTTCTATGGCTGGTTAATTGGGGGTAATGTGGAACACCTGAGGATCTAGAAAGTATACTTACTCCCTACATGACTTCAGCCTAACCCTCTTTGTGCTCTCCCTGCAGGTATACTGTTACATTTGTGTTGAGTCTTGCTTTTCTTTACAAATTACATGATCTACACATATTCTTCACTCACGTACCACCATCTACCCTAATCTGACTGCCTCCCACACTTCATATATGTAAATACTGCATACTGGCCAATTGCAGGCCATTGTTAAATCTATCTAAAGAGCCCTCTATAAACACAGAAGATGACAGCGTTCCAAGCATTGGAAAACCTCTAAAGTATGGCTATTCAATCCGGGTCCTGGAGGACCTGGTAGGTTTTCTACGTTTCCTTAGACCAATAGACCCGGTTTGAAGAACTCGAGGATATGCCGAAGAAGTGATTCAATCATTGAATTTGGGATGTTGGAGCAGGGAAACAGCAACTGGATCATTAGATTAAAAACAAAGAAGAAAAAGAAGTCCAATCGGCAATTTGAAAACCTCCAAGGATCTCAGTTTCCTGAATGACCCATAATCTAAAAAATACTCTTGCCCCGAGTTTCACTTTCTGTGTGCAGGACGGAGGATAAATTATTGGATTAATACAACATATTGTTAGGTGCAATGTTTCACCTGTAGGCTGCACACTTAAAAGTTGAGAAGAGACACTTTTGCACTTATAGCACTTATTCAAACTTGTAGTCTTACTGTTAGCTAAACAGATTCTGGCCAGTGGCTCAGTGTTCTGTCCCATGAGTCTTGGTGACAAGTTGTTTTTCACCACAAAATACTGCTGACTGCACGCTTTTTCTAAGTTTATCACACCCTTCTCTGCAAAATCCAGCGAGCACAGTGCATGGGGATCTCAGGGCATCAGCTGTTTCTAGGGTACAACCAAATCACTATTATTCACTAGCAATCACGTGTCACTTAAAGGTAATCAGATTACCTAAAGTATCTTGTCTAAGCTAGTTTTGTTAATTTCTCATTTTGTGTCAAATCTACACAACTTTCAACGATCTGTATTCATTAGTAATCCTCTGTGTGCACACCATAAAACAATCCCCCATCTCAAATAAACAAATAAACTTCTCAAGGAGTCTATTCAGATGTGATTTAGTGAAAAGTAATAGCTCTAATGTGCACACACAAAGACGGGAACATCGAGAAACAAACCAACACAGTTTATCCTTCCTTCCTACCTCCGTCCCTCCTCTTCCTTCTACCTCAGGGAATTTGATCAGCTCCTGATGTGAGGCCCAGAAAGAGTAATGCAATAGACAGTCAACTCATATTTCCCAAGTGAGACAGCCACAGCTAAACTCCATATCCTTTAGCGACCACATCGCTAAGGGTGGAAATAGCTGTGGAATAGCCAAGGAAAGTTCAGGGGACGGGTGGACAGATGTATGTAGATAAATGGAGGCAGACATGTAGACATACGGTATTCCTCATCGTTTTAGTCTAAACTCTTTAGTGGATGACATAAAGGCAGTTTGGTTCAAGGTAAAAAGAGCAAAAAGTTGTGGGCTAATGTTATGAGGCTAAAGGAAGCCATTAATCCTCCTCGTGCTTGGCTGAGTGATGAGCTAACCCAAAAGACTGAAACGGGCTAATGACACATAATCATATCAGGAAGCTGAGCTTTAACTACAATGGTATTGCATCACTCTGGTGCAGAGAGCAGTCAGAAAAAAAGCAAAAGAAGTTCAGAGAGTGGGATAAAGATAGGAGAACAATGGAGAGAATATGAAACGTATACGAGGGTTACCGAGGAGTCAGCACCCAAAGCATAGGTGAAATTTCTCATCATGTTCACGATGCCACAGGGTTTGTGATAAGAGTCATGAAGTCAATTTCAAGTGAAGAGCCCCAATCCAGTATGATGTCACAGAAACTGACCAATACTGACCAACAAGATGTGTTTGCCCTCATAATAATGCCATGGATATTTTTTAAACTCAAGTTTACTCATATTTTTAATACATTTGCAGTGGTCTCTAGTAGGAATGAATGCCTTGTACGTTGTTCTTTGTGCTAACGTTAGCTTCAATTAGTCAAGACGTTCTCTGCTGTTTCCTGGACGCTAAACCAACAACAGTCTTCCCCGTCACGAGCCAAGATGGTGAGTCCATGAATGTTAAGTGACAGTGTGACGTAGATCTGTCAGGCTTTTCTGAACCAAGCGTTTTTCCATCTATTTTCTATTCTTTGTTCTTTTTTATTCTGTTCTTTAAAGCACGATAAATGTACAAATATTCATAAATCTTTAAATAGAAAATTTGATAGACACTTGATTTTATACATGCTTAAAAATATCTCAAAAAAGCTATTACTGCAGAGGTTTTAATATGTAAATGTAATTTTGAAATTTCCACATTGTAAAATTTTTGTCCTTATTTATGATGTTTTGGTTCAGTTGTGTAATTGCCTGTGAATTGCAGTACCACTCCATGCCACTAGAGGCAAGAGTGGGCCGGCATTCTATAGGAATGTTATCCATGTTCTGTGACAAAAACAAAACAAAAAAAATGTGTGAAGTTTAATTTTTAGAAACGATCTAATTTGATATTATAACTTAAACATATTTGTAATCATTTATACCTCTTATGGAGGTAGATCCATTGAATATCTCAATGTTATTCCATCATTTGTGCCCAGATTCACATCCAACAGTGACATAAAGGCATGCAAATACTCACAACTAAGTTTACAACCATATGCACTGAAGAGCTAAATCGTGAGTCAAACAGGAAGGAAAAAATCCTTTAACTTTCCGTTCTTTAGGAAGGAAAAAAACTGAGTGGATGCAAATTACTCAAAAAGTAAAACCCTCACTTGCACTTAAACTGATACATACCGGAGGAGGACTAGATAAAAGGGCTCCAGTTTTTCCGATGAGAATAACCGGAGTGTACGTGTGCGGCAGTGTGTGCACATGAAAGTGTGCATGCATGAGGTTAAACAAAGCCTGGTGGTGAGCAGGAGAAGACAGAAGCATTATCTGAGCCAGCAGCGTGGGAGGTAAAGCATCACACAATACTTGAGGAAATGCTCTGGCAACAAAAAGGAACTAGGTGTAATTTACTCATGAATAAATATGCTGAGGGCTAGAATTGATCATTAGTGTTGTCCAGAGGATAAAAATATATGTATATAGAAAAAAGAATGACAAGAGGCGATTTGATGAGAACAATCCACGAGGGATGTTTGTAGTATCAGTTGTGGCTCTTTTCATATTTTTAGGGTTCTTTTGCACATATGATGCTTTTATTTTTCCACTCGAGTGTTAAACAGCTAAAATTGTTCTATTTAAAAAAAGTGTGCCATGTGGAATTTGCTCTACCAAAACCAAGCTGAACATAAATGCTCCTGGGCTCATCTCACGGAGAATGATGTAAGGCTAGGGAACAAAAGGTTGTCTAACTCGGCTTCTGCAGAGGAGTGAAGCAACCCCGGCTCTTAATTGGTGCTCTGATCAGAGAGGGGTCTGGGCTGTGGGACCTGCTGCTCACAGAAACTCTGTCATCTAAGGATACAGGGGTGTTCCTACTGTCTGTCTTGATTAATGCCCTGTTCGACTGACCCCTCCCATGAGCCCTGACAAACACCTTACTGGAGCAGAAAAACGCACCAAAAAAAGAGCATGCTCACTCACCTAGGCATGCGTGTTTATGTGTTGGATGTGAATGGATTTAATAAGCGAGTTTTGAAGAAGAAACATGGCTCTAATTGAAGGAAAGGCATCTTTGTTGGCCGTCGGCAATGGTGCGCGCACAAACAGATGCACTCTCGTTTACATTCATCATCCTGAACAGTGGCGACTCAGATGAATTATACATGTCCTGAGGTGAACTTGTTAAGAAGAAGTAAAACAAGCCGCGCACTGCATATTCACCCGCTCAGCCTTATTTGTGGCTGGTCAGCACCATCCCCGCGTGCTGTTATTCAATCTCAGACTCCAGAAATAAATCTGATTCCGTCTCGCTGAAGGGATGTAGTTTTGGCGCCTGTGAGCATGAGGCAATATGCGAAGCGGGATGTCAGAGAGCGCTCTTTGAGGCAATCAGGAAATCCACAATGGTATGTGAAAGCTGTAATTGCACTCTGAGAGTCGCATTGGCATTCCGTTCACTTCCACTCCTCCACTGTATTCCCAATGTCTCTGAGGAATCTTTAAGGTTTAAATCATCTAAGCTTAAATGACACGTTTATTATTCCATAATGTATGTAATGCACATTACATCTTTAGAATACGCCATTTTTATCTCAAAGGAAGCTAACGTCTGTGAAGCTGAGACCATTGGAGTCCATTATTTGCATGAAAAACACACAAATCTACCTCTATGTAGTCAGCAACGAAATAGAATAATTTGCATTGTTTTGATCTCATCTAAAAACCATGAATATGACTGCAAACAGCGTGTTATTAGGCATGAACCCTTAACGGTTACATGAGAAGTAGAAGTCAACTAACTTAGGTTTTTTACGGCTGATGCCATGGGAATAATATGTTTTTGTAAATCATTCGCCTGAATACAATATATTTCATTAACTTACACAATATTTGAAGAAAGTTGGACAACTAAGTAATATACCAAGGTGGTGGAAACTTATAGTCAATGTGTTTTTCAATGGCTCGTGTAGATCTTTCTGAATAAGAGCAACCAATTACCAATACACAATGCTGATTTCTATTTTGTGTCCGATGTTTAGATTTGACTGCTTGACTTGAACAATAAAACCCCCAATGAAAGGGTGGCAGCAAAACAAAAGACAAGCAAAGACAAACCACAAGCAGAGTAATGCAACAAACATTTTACATGTGAAAATACTGTTTGAACAGGGAAATGACATTGAGTTACTCTGGAGAAAGCACCCATGCTTCTTTTTCTTTTATTCTGAGCATTCTTGCCACCTCTGCTTCAATAATCCTAGTTTTAGTAAATCCCTGCAACCCTAAATTTACGTAGATCATTGTAATTCATGGTTAGCCCTCTTAGCTACTCAAAACATTGAATTTATGTTAGTTTTACTCTTAGTCATCAATGTTTTTTGTTCATTGTACCAGTTTTTACTGCCTTAGTTTTAGTCTTTTTACACCTTCAGCTTAATCAATGTTTTCACATACTTAGTAATTCATGGATGGCCACATTTAGTTTTCTACTCAATGCCTTATTGATACTCAGTTTTCTAGTTTTAGTCTTCAGTGTTTTATATATAATTCCATTGTTGATTTTTGTGTTTCTTTTGTCTGTTTTTATTGCTGTAAAGCACATTGAGTTGCCTTTGTGTAGGAAATGTGCTATATAAATAAAGCTGTCTTGTTGTCTTGACGTATTGGACTGGAGTGTAAAACCGTAGACCAGTGAGGGGAACGCTATGGAGTATTTCATGTCATAGCCTTAAAGTTACAATGGCAAATCTGCTAAACAAATTAGCTTAAAACATTGTTTTTTCATGCCTCTTAACAACGTTCTAACATAGTAGAGCTATATATATATTGTGGAGATTAAAAAAAAAATGAAAAAAATGAATGAAGTGGTTCTCTCACATTTGCGTAAAAACCCCCTGCCAATAACACGGCTCGGACCAAACGCAACAATTGGACCATTTGGTTGTTTGTCTCATCGAACCACCGTACTTCGGCATTTACCTGGGTCCTCCACTAATTTAATGCGCTCATGCATTTTGCAACAGAACATCACTAGTGTGAGAGGTTCTCCGCATATTCGCTCAATAATATCATAAAAGATAAACTTTAGGACAAACTACCAGAGTCCCAAAAAGAAAAACACCATTTGAAGTCATGGACAACAAAAAACGTTTAGACCTAGAAGAAGGTGACTGGTATTTAGCGGTATCTCGTTTACTCTGGCAATGCGGGTTCCAGTATCAGGTGGATGTGGCCTGGGGATGGGTGAGAGTGTTTAAAAGCTAGCTTATTTTGCAGATTGCAGCTTTAAACTGTACCCGACTGTTCACACATTACAAGTGACAATAAAGCCTTTTTCACACATCATGTCAAGCTGTTCCTCAAGTCCCCCCTGTTATGCATCGACGTCATGTTGGAGAGAACAGAAGCAGAATAGCTGATCCATGGCTGTTACACCAGCAGGGGTAGTCACAGGGTTGAACTGACATGTATGTGTGAAGTGGGAGGCTGCACATGCGTCACATCTCTTTTACTAACAGTTGGTTCTGTGACGCCAGCTGTCTGTGTGTGTGAGCGCACACTGATGAGTTTTGGTCTGTTTTAACAACAGTGGCTCTTTTACGTAGATAAACCTCAACCAGTGTATGAAAACCGTTCCAGATAAGGTTCTGGATTTGCCTTGAGACAGTGGCATAACTCACACTTATTAAACACAACTTCCATCAGTGTAAAGTCAAAGAGCCTTCATGTGTAACGGTGTTCGCCAGCTCCCGCTCCTCCTTCCATCCATCCCCTCACTGGTAATTATCCAGAAGATGGATTACGTCATGGGATTTAATAGAGAGAAGCACCATTACACTCACTCCCTTTGCCTGACGAAGTCACGCAGTCATTTCACCTGTTAGGTTTCACTTTGTTGTTGTGAAAATAGGAATTAGGTATGCATTTTTATATTTTATGAGTGTTTTAAACTGTGGGGATGGATAGTATCAAAACTAAAATAATTAAAATGAAATATACTAGTGTGCTTATGATTTCTGTCGGGCTTATTAGGTGTATTTTATTACAGTATATAAAATGCGTGGTTGAAAGTGGTTTCAGTTTTACACTGTACCCGTTAAAAAATAAAAAAACAATACAACCAAAGAGTGGGAAATTAAATCAAGCAAGCAGATTAAATATTAACAACTGTCAGCCACTGCTGTTGAAGCTCCTCCCGCCATCACCACTTCAGTGTTGCTCTTCACACTAATAAGGTTATTTGAAAATTTCAAGAAAGCTGCTGTAAAAAAAGAGGGAAAATATTCTTTGAAATAAAAAAAGAAGGTGCAGAAAGAATCCGAGAACTTGTCTGTGAATGTTGGCAACTCCTGAGAAGCTTTCTTTTTCTGCATCCTCACTTCCTGTTGCCACGGCAACCTCGGACGGGTAAGGGGCAGGAGAATCAACGTACAAGGACCTCATTTAAAAGCCTTGATGTTGGAAAGTCAACTATCGTAGGTTTTTTTCCTTCGGCGGGGTAGAGGTGGTGGGGGGGTGGGGGGGATTTCCCAAGGCCAAAATGACATGCGAGACGACTCGGTGCTGAGACTTGTTTATGGAGACGGAGCAGAATGTATAATGCATCGTGTTTGCACAGCGCGGTTGTTAATTCATGCTGTAACTGGTTCAAACAAACCCGAAAAAAATAAAATAAATAAATAGAGGATCTTCTTGGAGGAGAGTCGTCAAAGCAAGAGTTTTTTCAGTCTGCTCAACTGAAGATACAGACTGTTTTGGGACAAACACACTTCAAGTCACCTCTTGCTTTCATCTCACCACATCAAGCATTCTTTCTGCTCATCTATTACGTCCCATTCTGTGTCTGTACCCCCCTATCTTTATTACTTCCCCTTCACTCTCCGTCTGTCCTCTCTATCCTTCTTAATCCATCCCTCTCCTCCCAGATGAGGTGGTCTGACCCTGGCCTCGCTATTTCATCCCCCTCTAATCTCTGCCCCTCCCCTAACACCTGATTTGCACACTTCATGAACTGGAACGCCTCAGAGGCTGGTATTCCCCTTTCGTGTTCACTCCGTAACGCTGCTCCAAAGCTGCCGTGCCACCTTGAGCGCATCATCAGCCCTGATGACCGTGAAGACGGGAGGCATATGCATGGGAGCGCACACTGGCAAACTCTAAATAATAACCGTGCCTGCCTCAAAGCCTCAAAGCACACACTCGCTCACCCTTTTCTGCCTCACAGAAGAACAACGATCACTGGCTTGCTAAAGAGCCAAAGGCGTTTTAACACCTGAGCGCACGTCCCGTTAAAGGACCAAGTGTGCATTTGAAGCTTTGGGATATGACTAGGCCAGTCAGATTTCTACTTAAGGTAACTAACTTTCCATTGCTTTTTTTTCAGAAGCACCTCAGGTAACATGTGCCAAACCAAATAACTGTATATGTCAAAGATTGTCATAAAATTTTCCCTGATATGGAATAAAACCTAAAACAAATCATGATATTTTAAAGGATAATTATATGTATGACTATGCAGATAAAAGTGATAAAACACCAACTTAATGCAAATTGTAAAGTTTGGATCAATTAGCACAAGCAAATAGATATTTTCAGTCCATTATCCATTGCCTACTGTATTGTATGCTAAAAGGTCCAAGCAGCAATTTTATATCTATATCAGAAACATGGCTGAGCTAAGTTCAAGATCTTACGTTTTTTAGTTTTTTAGTTTTTTTCCAATGAAATACACCTATCACTAGGGTTGGGTGATATGGCCTAAAATCAATATCACGGTATATTGAGGAGTTCACTTCGATAAAGATAAATGGACAATAACTACATGTATCTTTTAAGATATTGAAATTTGATGGATGTTTTGTGTTGGTCGCCAAACCGTTTTCATTTTCTTCAAGTAGAAGTTAACCTACTAGTCTAATGCTCGCTTTGTTCACTCCATAAGATCTAGGTCCCAGTCAGCACACATAGGTGGGCCCCATATGGGATCTGTATGGGCAAGCTATATGGATCCCAACAGGGTTTGTCCACGGTTTCCATGGTGGCCCCACAGGGGTTTGCCGGTGTTTGAGTCAAACCCACTGAAAACCCATGTAGGGCCCATTAAAATCTATGTGGGAAAAATCTATCTGGGCAAACCCCCATGGTGCAACTGTGGAAACCACGGACAAGCCCTGCTGGGACCCATACGGCTTGCCCATACAGATCCCATATGGGGCCCACCTATGTGTGCTGGCTGGGGTGTAACTCTCAGTACTAGATCTGAACAAGGTATTGAGTATAAAATGATGTGCAATCTTTATCACTCTGTGCTTTTCTGTGTGTAAATGAGATAAACCGACTCTCCAAGTACACACATAACGTAAATGAGTTGTGGCGTCATTTCTTTGCTGTATAACGCTATTTTATTGGGATTATCTTGGACGGTATGATATGGTACAACCCTAACTGACTTAAAGCTTAAAAATAATGTCTATTATAGCCTCCTAAATGTATACCTCCCCACTGTTTCTCCCTGTGCAGAAAGTGACCTCTGGTTCATTTACCGATAAGCCATTCACCAAGGGCAGCGGTCCCCAACGGGCTGAGCGCAGGATGCCTGCTTGTGTTTTTGTCACACTGGGGAGGTCTGACTCATTGTTCACTCGGTCTAAAGCCTGTTTTGGCCACAGAAAAGTCTGGGTGATAGGATGTGCTGGAGAACGCTGCCTGCCTCTTGATCCAAGGGTTGGCCTAATTTGTAATTACCTTCTGCAGTGTTCTGGAAGACTGCGGTTTGCGCTTGTCCAAGATGTGGATTATCTAGTGTACTGAGATGGCAGAGTCATGTACATGCGTGCGCATGTGCACACTGCACACACACATCCAAACCGAAAACAGAAAGGCACTTATGAGTTTGCACAGACTCGAATGGCTAAGCCAGCTATAGCTATAATTAGATTTTCATGGCATGATTTTGTTAAATTTTTCATCAAACCTTTGTCTGCCGTCCACGTTTGCAGCACCAGATTATACATTTGTATAACGCAAGTGGAACAAAGAACGAGGGAGACGTAAACCTGCATAAATGAGGTTACAACTTAGGCTTTTTGAATCCTTTAAAGCATAAAATTCACTCTGCAATCCATTAGATGCTGTTTTCCCCCTCTCTGGTGAAAAAAAGTCATATAAATCTGTGAATCAAAATAACGCAATTCAGTCCACATCCCGTCTAAACCAAACAGCCTGAGAGAACCTCATTTTTGATATAAGACACTCTTCCCTATTATGTGTGTTCACATAAGTGAACTGTTTTGAAGAAGCTTGGCTTGGAATTAAATATAGATAAATTTTCAGTTCTTTCAAATCAAATATGAGAGGGGATAAAACTAGCTCTCTACTGATCTTATCATTATCCATCTACCTTTGATTTCTGGTCTCTGACAGAATAAATTACCGGAATTGAAGAACTTTAAAATCCCATAAACTACGCTGGTTTATAATCAAATGTTTTATAGTGACAGCGAGTCTTTTTGCATTGCTGCATTTATTATACATTAAAGGAATGAGACAAAAACAACCCTGATTTGGCAGCGAAAGAGAATCTGCTGGCGTATTATAAAAGAAAAATGTCCACAAACACAGACAGAGGTTTAGCTTTGATTGTATGGTGCAATCATCCAGAGTGCAGATCAACAACCTTGCATACAGGGAGGAAGCAGCTACCCGTGGCCGTAAACTAAACACTGCCAGGAAGAGCAGAATTACAGGTGAGGAAAAGACCATTACTTCCTGACTGGGCCGCATTCACACATAAAGAAAGCACAAGCTGTGTTTTTCTGGCTCTGACCCACATAGTGGCAGCACCACGGCTGACCAACCTGCAGCAGACACGTAGCGTTGGTGAAGTGAGTCAGGCAGAGAAGCGATCTACCGGGGCAGGCTACGGCAGCTTCACTGAGAGGAGAGACGTTGCCAACTGGCTTCATGACACAGCGCTGGTACAAAGCTCACTCGTTCCCACCAAGTGTGACACAAGTAGTCAAATCAGCTGTGTCACAATGTCAGAATGATCCACGGAGAGGCTTGGGTGCAAACAGCGTCATTTAGAGTTAGGACACACAAAACAATCTCCAAATCTTAGCAAAAGTTTTAGTAAATGTGAAAGGCTTAAATAAGACAGGGACCCTAACCCATAAACTTTTCAGTAAAGGTTAACCAACCAGATACTGTAAATGACAGATTTCAAACAAGGCCAAACCTATTACTGAGAGGCAAAACGAGGGTCTTCAAGCATCCATTAACACCTCTGCAAAATCTTTCATGAAAGTGCTCCACTTTAGGATTACAAGTTTATGTCCATGTAATGCTGGTAAATATGATAGATAAATGTACATACGGAAAATGAGCAAAGAGGAAAGAAACGGTCAAGTACATGGATCATATTTAACCATGATTGCCACAAGCGCTAAAATATTCAAAAGCATGTTTTTGCTTGATGATTTATACATTTTAAATTCATGCTAGCTATTGCTGAGTAAATATGGAGTGTGTTAGTACGAAGTGTTGGGCCAGGATAACTGATCATGTAAGAATCTGGAGAAATCTGGGACAGAGGTGAGATGGGATGAGCCAGCAGAACTGGTGAACTTCTCCCAACAGAATTCAAGCTGACATGGTGCCATTCCAGTTAGAGTACCAATCACAAACTTGGTGTCTACGGCTCTCAACTGGTCGTGCCTCAAGATTTTTGTAAACATAATTTCTTAAAACAATTGTACAGAAGATTGGAGGCGGCCATTCACCCCAGCTAGAGACTGAAACTTTTATGAGATAAAAGGAGGGTGGATGGCTCCTCATACAAGCAAATGATTGTGATTGCCATAAATCAGCTCTGCTGTTAATAAATCTGAGCTGTCTAGAGATAATTGGATGTTTCGGCCGGACTTTGATTCTTTAACACTGCACACGTTTTTAGAAAAAACACAACAAAATCATCCGTCTATGAGTGCTTTATAGAGGAGAAGTGCAATTAGCATTAACTATTACAACAATGCAACCAATATCTTGTTGTTGCAACTGTTGGTCACTAGTTAGATGCAAAATTTGGAGGAAAAACTTTTTCACTATGAATTGGTGTGTACTGCACTTAAGTGAAAAGTTTTATAAAAGATCAGTTTACATGGAGCAGCTTTAATATTTGACACCCTACCACTGCACCAATGTCAAAATGCCACTGAAGCTCCTAATGCCCCTTTTATATTATCACTGGTCAATGGCAGAACATAGAAGTGATGTATATGTGTGTAAATGGATGACTGGGGAACATTTTAAAGTCATTTTACAGTAGTCAAACAAGCGTGGATCATTTAATATTTACCGTATGACATCATTGCAAAGAAATGGCAACAGCTGTCTGACTATTGTGCTCAATTAAGTCACAGATTATGTTTCAGTTTGTTGGCAACATACCTGCACATTCCTTGTTACAGTCTGTGTTTTTCTTCTAATTCAATGGTTTTTGGTTTTTACCTTGTTTGTTAACAGTTTCTGCAAACCACAGTCGCCATCTTCAGAGCTTCGCCAGGTGGCGGCATCACTTCCGTTGTTTCCGTTGCAGTAGTGATCGAGATAAGGAGATGTGGACCCTGGACCATGAATAGGGATGAAGGAGTTTATACGCTGGATCATTCATGGGACTTGGTCATCGGCAGGGAAGGCGCGAGCAGTAGAGGGCGACATTGTCATCTACTGATAAACAATGGAATTGACGCCACCGACACCTGGCGAAGCTCTGAAGATGGCGACTGTGGTTCGCCGAAATTGTTAGCAAACAAGGTAAGAGTCAAAAACTTTGCTACTCTGTGTACAAGATAAGAACAAAAAACCATGGATACCTGCACATTGTTTACAGCTTGGTCAACAACTCCTGAAGTTGCTCAAACATTTCTACTCATGGAAACTAGGTTGAGAAGGGTTGTAGATGTGCAACAAGTCTGGAAATAATTTGAGAAAACATTTGTCCCAAATTCTTTTCAAAAGGTCCTTTAAATTTTTTGTTTTTCTACCAACTTTAAACCAAAATGTGGCAACTAATTGAAATATTTTTGCAACAGTGTGCTATAAAAGTGCCTTTAAAATTAAAACCCCATCACCTTCTAGAAATAAATCAAATTGAGCAAAATTGACATTTTTCAATTGCCCGAAGGTAATACACATCTATATTTGTTATGCATTATGTTTATTCACATGGTAATCAGGCCGTCTGATTACTCAATCATTTCTGTGGGCAGGCCTTTAATGAATACAAATGTTTAGATCCCTCAACAGCTGCTAATAACACCACTCAAGGGCATAATTCAATTGGACGCCGTAATTGGCACTTAGAGAATAGAGTCTCAGGGGAGTGGACACCCTATGGCCCACAGTGGAATGGTTGTGTGACAGGGCTGGCATCGAGTTGGCCTTTAGCTGCAGCGTTTTGCCAAGATCCCGTCTGAGTTATGTTCTCCCTAATGGAAGGGCTGTCACAACACTTGGTTAGGTACATCACACTGTTCAAAAGATTAAGCTGGCCCAGGAGCAGCCATTCTTTACAGGCGTGTACACGTTTATTTCAAAATAAAAGGTGTTCTAAATGCTAAATTAACATAAAGAAAACAAAGTAATTTTTGTTCGACATGACAGCTCTGTGCCTCAACAATAGCTTGTTATACCAGAGCATAGCATGCAATTATAGAATGTAATCTTTTTCCTTTTTTTCCAACTGAATAGCCGTGGCATTAGGATTAATTCATATTAGACAATGGAGCGACGTGCCTCTGTTCAACAAATGTGAAATGATGTCAGCTTGAGGGGTATCCAATCTGTTGGCATCCTCTTCTAACCTCACAATTATGTTAAGGTTGCTCGTGCCTCTCAAGAGCACGGGGGTGACTTTGGACACAGTGAGGTTACAGTGAGAGGTAATTGCCAAAATCCACAGTGGAATAGAATGATCTCACTCCAACACCAACGGGAGAGGAAAGACAAAGAGCCTTATGAATATTTAAATTGCAATTTTCTTCATTTTCTTCAATTGACCTTGTTTTTTTTTTTTTGTTTTTTTACTTGTACTACGGGAAGAAACTCTGGAACAAGAGTGTTAAACTGCAACTAGAAGCTCAAGACTAATCCACGTAATTGTTATCCCAAATTTTTGAGTAAATTTAGCGTTGATGTTAACGCAGCACACAGCAAATTAGCTCCCCTATTGGTGGCATGTGGTACTGCAAATCTGAGAACTAACCAGTTTAGATACTTATCTCATTGTGGTCTTAAAGATTGAATATGGAACAATTAATTAAAAATATATGTTTTAAAAAAAAGAATACCTCCACGAGGCATTTACAGGTGTGCAGAATGAATCTACAGTTTTTTCTTTAAAAGCTATATTTTAATAAAAAAATAATCAATGATTTATTTTGACAGGCACTACACTGGGTTTATGTTTACATCTACCAGCCAATAGAGGGCACCGGGGTTCGAATAGTGGGGGAGCTAAGGGGAGCCTGGCTCCCCTGAAAGGGTCATGGGATCCCCTAGAAGTGCTCAACTTAAACACCCAGGGGAAGCTGAAAGTCCGTCGGAACCCTGCAACTCCTTCCACCTCCCCAATCACAAAGTCCGTTGCCCACCCCCCCACCCTGGCTCCCCTGGACGCCTCTAGGTAATTTGTGCCCTAGAGGGCACCATTGCCAAATACGGTTAACATTCCGCTTGGCACAGCGAGGCTGGCACTGTGGAAAATGGCGGACTCGACAAGTCAAGCAGCTGCTTCTGAGCCCAGAAGATGTCGTTATCCTTCTCAGTAGAGGAGCGACCATAAAAAATCTAAAACCAGAGTGAGTTGGAGAACAGATGGACCCAAATAAAACATTTTCACGGCATCAAAACGCATGCAGAAATGGTGAATTTTGTCATGGATAGGTAAGCTGTTGTTGCAGCTACAACCTCCACACACTAGATGTCGCTTTGGTGTTCATGTTCCATATTCAACCTTTAAACTAGATCTTTTTACGGCATCATAGAGTAATTACGCTCTTTTCTTGATGGTTAAAATACTTCTTCATGACCACCACAGGTGCAATATTCATCTAACTTGCAAAAAACTGAAGTGCAAACTAATCAGTTCAAACACAGTTGGACTCCTTTTGCTCAACTACTCTTTAAAGTCACAATTGGCAGAATGTTCAAAGATCCCTTATTGTTGTACCATCAGTGGATTTGTTTAACCAAACATTGTCATGACCCGGTGTGTGGAGAGACCCATCGTGTTAGTATCACAGCAGCCTTGCTCGGTTACTCACCCCGAGGCAATACTGCACGCTGCCACCAAGCAATCGTCCACCCAGACCATACTAATATATTTCACTCTGGGCTCTGCACATCTCAGCTTATTTGGATTGGAGAAACAGGCTCATTTGCAAATGTGCTGGAGTCTTCGTGCCCTGCGGAGAGGACTTCGCCCTGGGCAGCGTTTACAGATATGGATGGTTTCATTCACAAAGTCCAAAACTCGCTCATTGGTAGATGCTTGCCCTGTGACCACTGTTCACTTCCACATGTGAAATATCGTCAATTCCTTACATTTCTGTGCAAACATAAATCCTAAATAACGAGCTTAATCTGTGCGTCTCATAAATGAAACATAGGTTGGAGAAATGAACCCTCCCTCCACCGCCCCCCGCTGCAAAAAATATAAATAAAGTTGCTATTGTTATTCACCTTAAGACAATTATTTGCCTTCCCCAGCGGTTTTTGTGGCAGCGTATTGCCAATAATCTTCACAGGCGTGGAGGCGTTCCCACGTTAACCCAGTGCGGAATCGCATAATAAAAGGCTGCAAACGCCGGAGGTAAAAACTGAGAATGCATTTTACTTTCCATCTCCCCCCAAAATCCGCCACCATAGCGAGATTTTCTCCAAGTGTCTGATGCCAGTGTCAACAAGCTGTACAAATAATTGCTTCCTTCTTTAAAGTCATGATGCCGGGTCATCGTTTTTTCCATCTGAGTGGATGGATTAAGGTTGAATCCAACAAGAAAGTGTCATTTCCTTTGAAGGCGTCCCCACACCACCGTGTTGAGTTTCTGTCTTTGTTTCCTCTCATGAATCTTGTTTGTATTAGTGCTGCTTTTGCACCTCAGCCGTCGCAGATTTTGCATTTTAGGCATGCTGTTTTGATCATGCCAGTGAGCGTATCATTGAGGCATCTCAGCATCTTTGATGTATTGCGTGCTGACTGAGCGCATGCATTTTCCCTCCCTGCAGGTTTTAACAATCTCGCCGACTTCCAACTGCTATTTCAACATGCCAATGAATCATCTGCCAGAATGTGTGCCTGGGGAATAGATCTGGGCATTGATGAAGACAACTCGCAAGAGCAATTCTCATTTTAAGTGCTACAGCCGAGGCTAAAGATGGACATCATAAGCCTTTTACAATCAATCACTTTTAATTAGAGAGACAATGGGGATGGAGTCAACTTCGAGGTGTGGCTTTCGCTTAAAATACGTGAAAGCAGCTATTCTACAGCTAATGAGTTGTATCAGTGTAATTCATTATGCGATTCCGAAGACGACAAGGGTGAGATAATGACGAGATGCAGCAGCTCAGAAAAACGATGCCAGTGGTTCATAATGCAGGAATCCTTATTGATCTGAGCCGGTGTAGAGGAAAGGGGTCAATACAGCTGATCCTTCTCAGTTGATCTTAAGAGAGCTGAGGTGCCAGGTGAAAAATGATCCATTACAGGGGACGCGGAGCAGCCTCAGTGGAGTGCATTAAGTCACCGTTCAAGGCTTTGTTGCTGCCCAATACAGCTGTTGGGTTTAAGCCTTTCAACACACGTATGTGTGCGTATACTCATGAAACATTTATTTTAATACGTGATGAAATGTATTAGGGATTTAAGAAACATTGGGGCTATTTAAAGTATGTTTCTGTGTGAAAGAAATTCCTGACGTGCCCATTGTGGATCAATGGTCTCTTCCTTTAGAAAAAAACCTTCATGACCTTCGATGATGATGGGACCGTAAAACAGCTACAATCTCCTAAATCCCACAATAGCTAATGCAACATATTTCTGTAAATCTGCACATCACCATAACATTTGCATTACTATTACAGTCATGTGAAAATGATGTGGGTTCCTGAGCATAAATATCAGCAGAAGCAAAATGTAGCACCTCAGGTAAATCCAGGGCTCAACTCTGGCAGGAGTTTTTTATGGTGTTTATGTGGCGTAAATGACGGGTTCTACCTCGCTTTACAGTATGTAGTCAAATATTTCCCACATCCATGAAATCTACCCAAAAATTATAAACATCCAGTTTCTCAGTGACTTAAAAAAAACAAGGGAGTTTACGCTAAAAACCTTTTGAACTGCAGAGTTGTAGAAGACTAATGTAAAATCATGCTGATTAATCATGATACGTCTGTAAAGCCCTCTGGTTTCAGAAATGCAGACTTTGTTTTGAGGAGTTATATAATTTTGAGGCAATAGTTCTGATCTTTTGGATTGTGTCTCTTTGAAAAACCAGAGATCTTTTCTGTTGTAGGTAAGTTCAGTTTGGAGAAATACAGGTCCTTCTAAAAAAATTAGCATATTGTGATAAAGTTCATTATTTTCTGTAATGTACTGATAAACATTAGACTTTCATATATTTTAGATTCATTACACACAACTGAAGTAGTTCAAGCCGTTTATTGGTTTTAATATTGATGATTTTGGCATACAGCTCATGAAAACCCAACATTCCTATCTCAAAAAATTAGCATATCATGAAAAGATTCTCTAAACGAGCTATTAACCTAATCATCTGAATCAACTAATTAACTCTAAACACCTGCAAACGATTCCTGAGGCTTTTAAAAACTCCCAGCCTGGTTCATTACTCAAAACCGCAATCATGGGTAAGACTGCCGACCTGACTGCTGTCCAGAAGGCCATCATTGACACCCTCAAGCAAGAGGGTAAGACACAGAAAGACATTTCTGAACGAATAGGCTGTTCCCAGAGTGCTGTATCAAGGCACCTCAGTGGGAAGTCTGTGGGAAGGAAAAAGTGTGGCAGAAAACGCTGCACAACGAGAAGAGGTGACCGGACCCTGAGGGAGATTGTGGAGAAGGACCGATTCCAGACCTTGGGGGACCTGCTGAAGCAGTGGACTGAGTCCGGAGTGAAAACATCCAGAGCCACCGTGTACAGTCGTGTGCAGGAAATGGGCTACAGGTGCCGCATTCCCCAGGTCAAGCCACTTTGAACCAGAAACAGCGGCAGAAGCACCTGACCTGGGCTACAGTGAAGCAGCACTGGCCTGTTGCTCAGTGGTCCAAAGTACTTTTTTCAGATGAAAGTAAATTTTGCATGTCATTCGGAAATCAAGGTGCCAGAGTCTGGAGGAAGACTGGGCAGAAGGAAATGCCAAAATGCCTGAAGTCCAGTGTCAAGTACCCACAGTCAGTGATGGTCTGGGGTGCCATGTCAGCTGCTGGTGTTGGTCCACTGTGTTTTATGAAGGGCAGGGTCAATGCAGCTAGCTAGCTATCAGGAGATTTTGGAGCACTTCATGCTTCCATCTGCTGAAAAGCTTTATGGAGATGAAGATTTCATTTTTCAGCACGACCTGGCACCTGCTCACAGTGCCAAAACCACTGGTAAATGGTTTACTGACCATGGTATTACTGTGCTCAATTGGCCTGCCAACTCTCCTGACCTGAACCCCATAGAGAATCTGTGGGATATTGTGAAGAGAAAGTTGAGAGACGCAAGACCCAACACTCTGGATGAGCTTAAAGCCGCTATCGAAGCATCCTGGGCCTCCATAACACCTCAGCAGTGCCACAGGCTGATTGCCTCCATGCCACGCCGCATTGAAGCCGTAATTTCTGCAAAAGGATTCCCGACCAAGTATTGAGTGCATAACTGAACATAATTATTTGAAGGTTGACCTTTTTTGTAAAAACACTTTTCTTTTATTGGTCGGTTGGAATATGCTAATTTTTTGAGCTGTACGCCACAATCATCAATATTAAAACCAATAAACGGCTTGAACTACTTCAGTTGTGTGTAATGAATCTAAAATATATGAAAGTCTAATGTTTATCAGTACATTACAGAAATTAATGAACTTTATCACAATATGCACATTTTTTGAGAAGGACCTGTATAGGATGGCTTGCCAGGTTAATGAAAACCTATAATTTTCTTAATCTAGTTATGTAAAAAAGGAGTTTATTCAGTAGACTCATTGTTCTTATGGTGAACACAAATCCTTACACATATAAAATGTACTACTCTGTATAGTTTGACATTAAAAACTAAAAATGAACTAAATATTTCTTTTAGCTCAGGAGTGGTTTCTTTTGTAGTCAAACTTCAGACCCCATGCTTTCTTCTTTGTAACAACAGAGGAAAAAGTACCATTGAGAGAAAAAAAAGCTAGCACTTTCTATCTTTGAAAATACATTTACCTGACACCATTTCAGGTGACCAGATTTAGACAGACATGAGAACACTAGCACCCATTCATACTTATCTCTGGAGCAAAACGTGACTTAACACGCTTCAGCATCTGTCCTTGTGTGCATTCATCTCATAAGGACATTACCTGGACATTAATCTGAGATTATATTACAATCTGCAGCAGGACGAGCGAGGATTACTGTTTCCTCCTGTCAGTTTTAGCTGACATGAACGTGGAATGATCACACATTGCGTATTATCCTTCACACCCAGTCTACTGCATCTCTGCATTATGTTTTTTTAGAAGGGTAACATTATGAATGGCAAATCTATTGGGTTATTTGATTAAAATGCATGCATTGTCGATCAAATACATAAAATAAACATATACATTTGAATCTGACTGCATGCAAGACGTATTGATTATAAATCATAAAACAGCAGGTATTTTTCGTCTGTAAAAGCAGCACTTAAATGCTCTAAGGCCTGAGCCGTCAGGGGAAATAAGCAAACCAATTATATCTCGTGATGATTCTGAGTCAATGCTGAGGAGCAAACGAGATCATTTAACAGCAGCAACGCTTACGAAAATAATAGATGAAAGAATGGCGCTGTGTACTATTAAAAATTGGGAGCTTAGTGGAAGAAATGCAAAAAAGTGAAAGTGAAAGAATCTATTTTTGAATTATGAGGCAAAAGCAGGAAGATCAACATGGAGAAAATTCAGAGTCAGATGAAAAAATGAATCACATCCAGGCATTCATTTCCACTGCTTATCCTCCTGTTCTCCCACGGAACTCAAGCATCCCTCTCCCCAGAGACATTCTCCTGGTCCTTCAGTGGCATTCCAAGATCAGAGAAGTTATGTGATTCCTCTAGCAAGAGTCAGCCCCAAAGCCTCCATAGGAAGGTGGCATAGATTCATCCATCATAGATACCCAAACCACCTCAGCTGACTCCGTTCGATGTGGAGAAGCTGCTGCTCTGCTATGAGCCCTGCCACTCTACTTAGGAAGCACATTTCAGTCGTTTGTACCCGGGACCTAGTTTTTTCAGTCATTTTCCAAATCTTGTGACCATAGTGAGGATTAGAATGTTGATGGTAAATCAAGAGGTTTGCTTTTTGATTAAGTTCCTTCTTCGTCATGACAGACCCTTATTTTTGCACACAGAGCCCAAATCTGTTGTTCCATCACACCATCAACTGAAGACAAGACACCAAGGTATGTGAATTTGAGACAGAGATTTACTCCTAATCCAGAGAAAGTAGTCCACTGACTCTTATCTTGGCTGCACTTTCCCAGTACACACCAAAGTGGAGACCGGCCATGGAATTGGGATGTGACAGGTCCTGCAGGACCCAATGCAAATCTCACAGAAACAGGTGGTTTTGAAGTTGCATTGGGTGGACAACAAGAAGTAAAAACTGTGGGTTCCAAATTTGCTAGAAGATGGAGAATACAACTGGGGTAGCTAACAAAATTAAGGCTGGAGATAATGAAACTAAAGAAAGAGAAAGGAAAATTATATGGAAATAACAAAAGTGTTTGACTAATTGAACAATGCGAATAAACTATTTTTAGTTGACTTATGTATTGGGAGACAGGAGTGGTAGAATTTGGATGCAGATATTCCAAAGTGGGCACCAATGGTCATGAATTCTGTGGGAGCTGGAGGGATTTTATTTTGTCAATACATTTTTTATTGGGAATATGTAGAACTTAACCTAAAATTCTTCACATCCATGAACAACATTTCCGTTTATAACATATTTAACCTCAAAACCTACGCTTCCAACTCCCTCCCCGGTGCCCACCAGTCAGTCTATCGTATTGTTCATCCGAAAGTAGTCTGTTAAGGTTATGTACTTAGTTCATTTAAGATGCCTTGGTATAGTGATCCTTGTTGGAGGGCTTTTAAAAAATAGTCCGGCACAGAGCTCTACACCAAAGGTCATTGCTTGAAGAGAAGTTCCCAAACCAGACATCCACATTTCCAAGAATACATCTCAACATTCTGTGCATGAACACCAGAAACTGAACCAGAAACAAGGCGCAACCGACACTGGGAATGAGCTGTCTACACAGCTCTTGCTTTGGTTGTGCAGGTAATGTCATGTCTCTACCTTCAGCCTCATGTTTATTTACACCAAGTACGAAACGGATTCGGAGTTCCAGGTAGTTTTCTCATGGAGTCTATGTTTTCCAGACGCCACATGCAGATTGTCATGAACTTAGTCATTGCATGAGCCGGACAGGAAGTGAGACATGGAACAGTGAGGTGCATTCGGTATATTTCAAAATAAAACCCGTGTTGCATTTTTTCCCCATCTTTTTATATTTTTAATGACAGGGAGATCAGTTCACAGTGTATGATAGCGTGATAGTTTCTTTAAATTTGGAGCTCTTGTGGGAGCAAATTTCCTGAGACGTTCAGCCACAGAGACCGGACCGGATATGTTCAGTACTTGGTATAAATGAGCCATGATAACTGGAGAACCAACTGTGCAAGGCTGAATATCTGGTCTACTGTTCAACACAGAAAAAGCAACACTGTTGTCCAAAAAGTCATCTCTGCAAAAGGTTTGACTGCTTTTCATCACGAAATTATATTTTGCTGTTATGCTGTCAGGTGTTTATAAGATAATACGTCACATCATAAGAGGTGAACAGCATGCACGTCAGCCTTGGATCATAACTTTAGATAATGGCTCACCCTTGCCTTGACCTGTGGAAATACTAAACACATCAATGGACTGTATTTTTTTGTTTTCCCCACCGTAGTAACAAGCTCAATTCCCTTAATCAAATCCAACTGTTAGTCCAAAAAGGCCTGTTTTGTTAAACCAGGATTGTACATTGTTTGCAGATCAAGCGCAGCTGGTATTAGGCGATGTTTCACAAAGAAAAGGAGAGAGTGCATTGATTTAACCTGTTATTGAACTGGTACAGAGAGAGAAAAGGCTTTAGTACAATCGGCTGCCCACCGTCTTCTCTCTTATTTTCATTACGGCAGTTTTCTGAAAAATTCTTTGATTTTAAAAACGGGAAACGAGCTGCAGGCCGAGCGATGTCTTCATCTCAGACAAAGCAAAGGCAATAATGAGTGACTAATTGGAGTTGACGAGGAATTGTTTCGTTAGCGTCTGTAATGACAGGTAGAAAATGTTTTCCTGCGTGTTCCTGTCATTCAGCTGCCCGTGCTTTCCTGTGTGAATGCTCGCTGATGCCACGCACTGAATGACACTTGAAATCCTCAGTGAGTCATTTAATCTGCTATGTGATAAAAAGGCAGTCTGATTGTGGCGTAATTCAAAAAAATAAATAAAAATGAACCACTGCTACTAAATTACCGCTGTTAGATATTTTAATTTTGGTCTGTAAAGTGTCGTAAAACAACAAAAACAGGCTGCCAGTAAGAGGTTTCTTATTATGTGAAGTGAAATTGGGTGCCACTTCATTTCTTTCCAAATTTGTCATCAGTCCTCAGCTCTGTCAGGAAAAAAAAACAAAAAAAGATCCCGATGTGACCAGAACAAGCTTTCCTTTTTTTATTTATAACTGGGTGTCTCATCTTTGCGGGGAGAAATAAACAATAAAAAACAAAACTTGTCTACTTAAGTCAGCATGAGAATCTACTTATTTGGATTCATGCTGATTTTTAGCAGCTCTTAAAATATTTTTTAAAAGTTTTAAAATGCAAAATATTACATTTTAGGGATGTAAGAAAATATCGATATGGCAATATATCGTGATACGTTTTCCCGCGATATTATATCGATATTCAAAAGCCGTGTTTCGAATTTTTGGAAGAATTTACATGCAAACATTTGTGTATTTTCTTTTCTTTTGGTGCAATTCAAATGCCGACCGCTAGTTGGCAGCAGTGTTGCTAGTTGGCAGCAGAGACTGCCTTCTTTGTTTATTTTGAAATTACTTCTAATAATGCAGATGTTAATTACTCCTTTTATTTTTTACTTAAAGAGCGGGTAACGTCAGTCCCACAGGCTTACTCCACCCACATTTCAATTTTGAAAAATGCGCCAGGAGAGGGCGTAGCCTGGAGGACCGAGAGGGCGGAGCTGCAGCAGTGACGAAGGCAGCTGGCTAACGAGGCTATGCTAGCTCTATTCATTGAGCAGTCATTTGAAGTGGAGGACTTTTCTCTCCCTCCTTACCCAGAGAAAAGAGAGGAAATGGGTCTAAGGCTATTTGGAGGAGAAAAGTGGACCTGAGCTGCATTATTTTGAGTTTGTGAGTTTCCTGAGAGCACTGGAGCCAAGCAGCTGGCACCAATCTCTGAATGGTAAAAAAAGCAGTTAGCCTTAGCTAAGATTAGCTGAAGGGATAGGCTCCCCTGTCTCAGAGAGCTACTATCCAGCATGTTTTAGAGGTTTACCTGCTTCAACACACCTGATTTTAATCAGCAGCAAATTGATGAGCAGCTGAATCAACTGTGTTGAAGCAGGGAAACAACTAAATGTGCTGTATAACAGCTCCCTAGGACCAGGGCAGCTAACCCTGAGCTAATGTTATTGTCTGCTGCACAGAAACACCCACGTTATAAATAAAAATACCCCATGACAAAATCATTCTATGATGTGCACATTTATGTTACACAATCACAAAACATCCCACTAAAAATGAACTCCTAGCCCTGATTTCATTATTTATTTACTGATATCATTTGTTCCCTTGGTCGATGGTAGTTCTCTGGAGTCAGCAGGTGGGTCCCCTCTGTCTTCAGGATCAGGCAGGAGCTTCCAGGAGAATGAGCCTATAGGATTCCTCCCTCCTCTGGACTTCAGTTATTAATATTTGTTTTATTTATTAAATGAATCTAACTTTATACATTCCCTATTTTAGTTCAAGTCCATAAATATATAAACACAGTTGAATTTAAAACGAGCTCTTAACAGTGAGGTGCCTATTTTAATTCATCACAGAGCTAGTGAAATGTGCAATAAAGTAATTGAATAAATGTGAAATTTATAAATAAATAAATATCAAAATATAAACAAAACTGGAATTAAAATGAGACATTTTGGCAGCACAAAGAACTTGTTAGACGCATACAGCATTTATTATAATTGTAGGCAGACAGGAGACAGAGCTGGATGGTGGTAGTGAGGAAGATGATTCTTAGTCATGGAAGGATAGTTGAGGACTTTCCAGGAAGAGGAGATGTGGTGGTGTGGTATCTTCTAGGAGAGAGAGGTTTCCAGAGATCTGTAGAAAACAAGAATGTAAGTTATTAGTTAATTTATTTTTGATACCAAAGAAAAAAAATATTTAAAAAGATATTTACCAGGTGAATCAGCTCACGTCAGCACCAAGTGTCACAGGGCCTCCTTCGTGTTGTCATGATGTAATTTAGCTCCGTGCTCACAGCAAAACGCGTGTAACAATAACCTATAAAACACATACATAGATAATGTTACAACTCTAAGGTTGTAATGAAGATTACATGTTTAAAAATAGATCACCTTTGCTACACCTGCAAGGCTGGACCAGTGCATTCTTGTAGCTGCCAAAATCAGTCTGACAGCACATCACATTGTTGTGGGAGGTAGCTTTAGAGATGAGGAGAAGCACTGTTGAGAGCGGAGCGGGATGGAGGTTAGAAGATCTGTTAGGAGATCTGGAGGACCTGAGGTTTGGTAAGCTACTCCTTGGTGCTCTCCAGTGGTGACCAGCCAGGTCTGGGGGAGATGTGATAAAAAAAAAACAGCACAAAAATAGAGTACAATAATATTATTTACAATTATTATTTATAATACTTTTTTTTTTTTTAGCTAGAACAATTCACAGAGCTATAGAACAGAGCCGGTCATTCAGATGGAAGCTGGGACCTGGGTCTGTTCAGGGTGGAGAGGCTGCTCTGGGACTTTGTGTAACACAGATTTCCATCATGGTCCCTGTGTCTCTCACTCTCACTCACACTCACACACACACACTCTGTTGCTGCTGGGAGCTGGTGGCTATGTAAAAAAAGCAGCAGATATACTTATAGTCGTTTATTAGAGCAGCAACACACGTGTAACAATAAGCTAAAACAATTACATAATGTTAAAACTAGAAGGTAATGAAAGATAGATGATTAAAAAATAACTCACCTCTGCTACACCTGCAAGGCTTCACCTTAGCCTGGACCAGTGCAGACTTGTGGATGACTAAATCAGTCTGACAGCAGATTACTTGGGTAGATTTAGCCTGAAAAAAAGAAATAACAGCACATTGTTGTGAGAGTTTAGCAACTTAGATCACGTAGAAAACAAACTGTCCAATATATGAGCTTCATAGCATGGCTGGTGAGTAATCTGACTGCTCTCAGAGCTAACTCAGTGTCCAGAATCAGACATGAATATGTTCTAATCAGAGGTGGACAGGAGATTAGAACAGGGTCAGGCTCTGGTGCAGCTGGAAGCTTCATGCTGGGATGTTCTCCTCCTCCCTGTTCCTCCTGCATTTATCTGCTTCAGCACTCAGCATTATTATCAACTGGTGTAAAAACTCAACCTGAAACCGTCTGTAACAAATATTATCCCACACAACACTAGCGCCGAGCCTGATGGCAGTGTGGACTGATATTAGCTAAATGAAATGAACCACGTCTCTTTCTTTGCATTTATAAATAAATATAGTATTTATAGCTGCTAAATTACAGGTAAGGAGTGATCTTTAGAAGCTGATAAAAGTAATTTTTTAGTTTACTCACCTCAAATTGGGCCAGAAATATCCGTTATGGGGAGGAAGCAGTCATTGGGCTCCATCTAATTCCCGGAATGGTGCGGTGGGCTCCGTCTAATTCCCGGAGCGGTGCGCGTGGGCTCCGTCTAATTTCTGGAACGCTCTTCAAACCCAGCAGAATCCAGTTCAAACTCCATCAAGTTGGTGGAGGCACACGTAAAAAACACTAAACTACTATCTCTAACAGCCAGGCAACTAAAACTAAGTAATTATAATACTAGAAGCTATGCTAGGACTCTGACTCAATGCTAATGCTAAACTACAGCAGAAACACTCACTTGAGGCTAACTCCGAGTCCCAACTGCTACAAGGCGTGGCTGAGACCTTGATGCTTTTATAACCTGCAGCCGCAGCGCTGCTACGTGCTAGTGCACGGCTACGTTGCACGGTACAGTCTCAGCCATTGGACAAGACGGATTCAAATTTCTTTTGCAAACCGCTGCTGGATAGTTTTGAGCTGAAGAGGGCGCTCCACTGACGTTTTTAGGCTGAATTTTGAGTTTTTGAAGAAAATGTACAAAAATGCAAAAATTATGACTACACATGTCTAAAACACTATTAGACACTCGTTTATACAGGTTATCAGCAAAAAAAAGTTGATTTTGGCGTTACTTGCTCTTTAAAGAGCAAAGGGTTATGTTTCCACTACTGAAATGTAAATCCCTCTATTATGGTTCAGATGCCTCATGTTAAACATGTTACGTATCAATTTGGACTGTTTATTGAATTTTCCTACAATAAATTCAGTCAAAAAAAATCGCTAATATTGTCTGGCTGAATGTATCGCAATATATCGCGATATATGGCGATATATCGTATCGTCTCTCCTGTATTGTGATACGTATCGTATCACCAGAATTTTACCAATACACATCCCTTATGAGAATCTACTCTTCATGCTGATTTTTACCAGCTCTTAAAATATTTTTTTTAAAGTTTTAAAATGCAAAGTATTACATTTGTTTCCCTTTATGCAGTTATTCTTGCAGCCACATTTGTGTCTAGTTAAACGAAGATTTTTGTACAGCATGACCTCCCTGTGACATTTACCCTCTAAGCTTGTAGAAAAGCACATTTTCCTCAAATATGTGCCTCCTCCTTCACAGCTGTCAGGAAGAAGGGCACTAGCTCTACAGCTGCTTGAGAACAGAACACCAACTGCCAAATGTGATAAGACCAAAAAGAGGCTCCAACGCTGATTTCTACAGGAGACAAACGGACTTATGATTGTTGATTTGTGCTGCTAGAGGCAGCTCTCCTTTTGTTTTTCCTCCTTCTGTGAGGCTGTTATTTATAGTCGCATACTCATAGGCTGGTTTTAGTCCTTTCCAACAAGCTGTGAGTAATGTGAAAATGAAATATCAATATTATATATAAAGTTTGAATGTCATGATACCAAATGTTCTCTGATAGTGATGCAGTCGTGCGCTACCAAGGCTCAAATAGCTCTACAGGGTAATATTTCTATGCATGTATGCCCAAAAGTACATCGTATGTACAGGTGAATGACAGACATGCTTTAATAGACGTAGATTTTAATTAGATTCAATTAAATTAAGTGTGTTTTTTTAAGAGCGTGATGCTTGGAAACAGGATAAATAAAGAAGCTCTGAATGACCACAGAGGATGTGTTGATCATGTTTGAGAGTAATCAAAGGGCAGTTTTTAAGATGCATCATTTGGCACCGCTGCATTTTGCCGTCTTTCTACCGTCTCTACTGACTTTTAACTCATTCACTGCCATTGACGACAAGTCGTCTTTTTACATCCAACCGCTCGCTGCCATTGAAGACTATAGTCGTCATTTCCATTTTTTACAGGGCGGGCGTCAGAGCGAGCCCCCGCACCGTGAGAACAAACATCACGTGTCTAAAGCGGATCTTCATCCGTGTTTGTCACACATCACATGATCAGGAAGCGGAAAATCAATGGATTACGAGTTTGTTTTGGGCCGCTGCTGTGAAAAAAACGGTGCGCCGAACCGGAAATGCTTCTGGAGCAGTGCTTGGGCACCAGATTGTGAACAAATGGATAACGCGAGAAATACGGCGATTCTTCATGATGTAAGAAGTGAGTCTACTCTTTCTTTTGGTAGTTTTGGCGTTTACATGATCATAGAGCACAATGTTCTGTGACTCTTCAAAAAACAGTAAAAACGCTCAAAAACGCTGGCAGTCAGGGGCTTTCTGATCAGAAAACGGCTGGCAGTTAATGAGTTAAAGAGGTCCTTCACTCATATTTGCAATCCATATGCAATGGTCTCTAGAAGGAATAAATGCCTTGTAAGTTGTACTCTGGGGAAAAAACCTCCGGTGTGCCTGTGTGAGGACATTGTATTCAGCCAGAGGAGAAAGTAGCTTCAGACGATAGAATCTGGAGTCTTATTTCCTGATATTTGGACATCTCGCCTCTGATTGGCTAACAGCAACATGACTCTACCACTGACTCTGTTTGCTCTGCAACGTTGATGTTTTATCTCCACAAATAACACAAGCCTGGAGGAGTTCTGCTGTGTGGTGGAGTTGCTAATGCTAACGGTTAGCTTCTACTAGTCGAGACGTTCTCAGCTGTTTCCTGGACGCTAAACCAACAACAACCTTCCCCGTCGTGAGTCAAGATGGGTGAGTCCATGAATGTTAAGTGACAGTGTGACGTAGATCTGTCAGGATTTTCTAATCCTATGTTTCACCGTCTATTTTCTATCAGAAGCTAATGCAGGAGATAGGTGTAGGAGAATAGTTTCATGTTCAGCCTGCATGAAAAACTCAGAGTGACCGATTAGAATCAGAAATAATCATTAAAAAATTGTTTCTCAGTGAAGGACCTCTTTAAAAAAAAACGCTATCACATCATGTGAGAGCTTAGTTTTTAGAGCGGGTGGAAGAGAAGACCTGAGAAAATCAAAACATGCCTGCAAAGAAGAATGTGACAAAATAAGTTTCTCTTGTATACAATATAGTTTGCATTTTTAAATCCATGCAAAAATGCTGTTCATCCCACCGACATGCCTTCCTTTTAATCCATTTAATTTGCAAAGATCACCTAATTATTTGGGCACCAATTAATGAATAAAACTTTATTCGTAACAATTTCAAACAAAGCTTCGCTTATTAGAGTAACCTAAATGTTACATTCCAGACTAACCCTACAGTTTGGCCTCAGCAGCTGTATCTCAAAAGTAAATTGGAGACCCTTACAGTAACTCCTGTCTTTCATCAGCCCCAGTCATGAGGGTACATTGTGAGGAAGCCCCCTGAGGCTGCTGTCCTCCCTGCCACTTGAGCTCCCCTTGTTGTCGACTCAGCGTGTCGGACAGGCTTCCTGGGTTGCTACAATGCCACGGCTGACACACTGGGTGGTTAGAGCGGATGGGTTTTTTGCAGATGTTATGAGGTCAGTGCTTGCCAGAGGCCAGGAGCCTCAGAGAGAGCAAGGTTCCCAGCAGCCACCTGCTGTGTGGCCCGCTGTGCTGCATATTGCCTTATCACGGGGAAGGTGAAGGGAACCACACTGAGGGAGGGAGAGAGAGCAGCTGAAAACTGCTCAGATGTGTTGCATAAATTACCTAATGGTTTTATAATAGATACGTACAGGGTTAGGAATAACAGCAGGAATTAGAATGTGTGCAATTCATTTATGGCTTTGTTTAGCGTTCTTTTGGCATATAACTACTCCTACATACTTATTTTAACAATTTAGATATTTTCAAAAAGCTCATTCTGGAGATGGGTGCTATGATTTATACCTTTTACAACTTTCTGAATCCTTTTGTGATTTTCAGCTCATCCTGGTAACGGGGTAGCAGCCAAGTTACATCTTCCAGCTTCCAAAGTATACACTGTAAAGTCTAATTAGTTGCGCTTACTTGAAAAAAGCATGAAAACCAATTGCACCTAAAATAAAAAGTACACTATTGTGTATGAAGTAAAATGCACTTAAATACAACTTACTTTAACTAAGACAAACCAGTACAAAGTACTTAGAAAATTGCTTACTGAACTAGATTTGTATATCTTTAAAAGGACACTAGGCAGATATGGCTTACTTTAACACCCCCTACTGTCCGTTTGAATTACTGTAAAAAAAAAGAAATTTTTCCACTTCCCCTAGCTGTGCGCCCGTATTTTCAAACCAGCTGACCGCGTATTAGAGTTATACCTACACGTGCAATAGGATTGCTTGCCTCGCCAGTGTTAACGGCATCAGTTCCGCTGTTTATTCATGGATAAACAGCGGAAGTGATGCTGTCAACGCCGGCGAGGCTCTGAAGATGGCGGCTGTGTGTCACCAAAACTGTCAGTAATTTAAAGTTATAAAACATTGCTACACTGTGTATTGAGCAAGAAAAACCAATGGAGATGCAATAAGATTGCGTCTAATTTGAATCCCTTGTCGCTAAGCTCTTGCTTCACACTATTGACTCTTGCTTGACCCCTCTTTTGGTCGGATGTTCTTTTTGTCTTTTTACCGCCATCAGATAAAGTTCTCCTTTGTTTCTTTGGAGGCTCTAGCTCATCTGTTTTGGAGTGTAAACATGGATTGCCGTAAAGTGCCTTGGGGGGTTCTAGGACTCTGGAAGGCGCTACATCAAATACAGGCCATTTACCATTTACCAATCAAATCACAATTAAAATACACAAATTAATTTCAGATTTAAGAATCAGAAAAAAGACAAAGTTAAAGGGTGAGCAGGTACAGTGCAGAAGGTGCAGCACCAGAAACATTCATTCATAGGCTGATGAATACATGAAAGTTTTCAAATTGATTGAAAATGTTATTTAAAAGGTAGAGATGTAGTCTCCTCCTGGAAGGATAACCACCTCAGCAGTCTCCCCCCAATGTGGAGGGGTAATGGCACCCTACCTTAAAGGCTGAGTTCGGCCACCCTGCAGAGGATTCTCATCTGGTCTTATGTACTCATGCACTCTTTCAGACATAACCCAAACCTCATGGCCATAGGTGCAGTTTGGAACAAAGATTGACCTATAAGTGTGGTTTATCTTCCTCATGACTACAGATGTTGCTTCAAACCACTTACTTCAAATCAACCCTTCCCTTACTCGTGAGACACTCCTTGAATCTGGAGAAAGCAATTGACCCATTTCCAACTCCAAAAATATCTTATAAAATCAGATGTTTTTTTCAAATCATTAAAAAATTATTTTAAGCCCACTGCTTCCTAGAAATTTCATTCAAACTTTAAAAAGTTAAAAAGTTGAACTTCTTTGCTTTGGGACCCTGCTTTTTCACCACAAATGCAACTTGTGTAGTTTTCATTGTTTTACCATACAGGCTGCAAAATGCTGCATATATTCCACACCGCAACATAAAGAATCAGGCTTTACAAAAAAAGCACCTCTGGTATCTTAATGAACTACTGTAATGAACTGTGTAAAATTATGCATGCGATTAGAGTTTTGTTGAACAAGCCATTTGAGCAGGAGATATAATAGCCGCCGATTTTATGGTGAGATTTACGGGCAGTAATCATCTCGGAGTTCCCGTGCCAGATCTCATTCTGTGTGTCTGGTGCTCAAGAGTGATTATTTTTTGTTAATACTCCTGTAATTAAATGCATACTTAGGCTCGACGTGATTACAGTTCCTGACAACTAATTGCTCTGTATCAGATCATTGCAGAGAACGATAATCAAATCTGCAGACTTTTGCACATTTGGGCAACCGAGCGGCAGTGAATCATTCCCACATCAGAGGGAAAAGACAGTCAGATGATTGTTGTCTGCAACACTAACTATTAAATCTAGATGATTATTAGCACATTGCTATAATTGCATATGTGTCTTGCTGTGTGTTTTAGTTCAAATATCATTTTCCGACGGATCCATTTCAGTGGAAGTATTAACATTTGTACGAGTGCAACTGAATAGGAAAAAAAATCACACTCCTGCTGTTCACACCTCTGAGCAATCATGGCTTCAAGCGAGAAACAGCCAGGCTGCTTCGTGCTGTCATGCAACACCTTACCAACACACTGCCTACATACAGTATCTGAATGCACGAACATGTCAACTCCACGTGCAAACGGTCCACATCACAGGCAAATGAATTCACTAAGAAGTGATGAAAAAGGAGGAAAGTAGGCATTTATAAGATAAAAGACACAAAGATTGCCAAAGCGGCAACAAAAATAACCTTTTGAGATCATCTAGAGTGGGCTCTGGATGATTTTGTTTTTCTATTAACAATAATGACAAGTTTCAGCTGTCTGCAGCTGTCAATGTGCCACAATAAGAAGCGGTTTGAGCTGTCAACAAGGACAAAGTTGGACATGATGTAACTCTGATGACGTGGTTGTAAAAAATAGGTTTAAAAGACAAAAATGTAGAAAATGATTGCCCAACTTGGCCAGTGGCTAATTTTAAAATTGAATATTGTAAAGTAAATTTAAAAAAGTTCATTTTAGTGAAGCAAATTTGCTTGCATATTATTACAGGAAAATAATTTGTCAGCTTATTAGTGGGGAAGTGGAATTGGTGCTTATTTTACATAAAACCATTCATAAAAAATATCTTCTTTGGGGCACATTTATTCTTCAGTTTAGGTAATTTACCTTATTTTAAGGTTGTTCATTCTTTTGTTAAAAGAAAAAAAGTAAAGATAAAGATGCAATAAATTCCTTACAGAGTTTATTTTGAGGTTTTTATATACGATTCTGTGCAACTACATCAGCTCAAATGACCATGCAAAGTAGCTTTTCCAAAATGAATGTGCATAGATCTTTAAACAACCTCGGTTTGGAAAAATAGAGAATATTTCTATCCAGATTGATGAGCTAACGGCTAGCCCAGCTGAGGCTGGTTTTAATCTGGAAGACTCTCGAGTCTGTGTCCAATAGTAAAGAGTGTAACTGTTGGACTAATCGGGTAGGTAAAACTGAAAAATTCACATGATGCCCTATCAATTTTTTTTAGATCCAAGTTGTTTTAAAATTACAAAAAATATATTTTTTGTTACTGACCTCATTCAGACCAGCTCTGAGATCATCAGTAGTCTCCATTCCTATATTTCATATTTTATCACAGATTAAAGTAATTTAACCCATTAAAGCTTGAATTATTGAATAATAATCCTGAAATATATAGTTTATGAAAAAATGAACTATTTTTTGTTAATATAGCCAACAATATAATACTTTTATAATATTATGTAATTATATGACAATATAACAGCAGTGTTTGCGAAAACACCGACGTGATTTAATATTGTCCGACGATAAACTTGAAATCGTCGGACATTATGACCGACGCCGTGCGTCTACTCTGAACGTGCCAAAATAAAATAAACTTCCTGAAAACCACAAATCGCAGACTGTTTGTTGGCTTCCCCTGGAAGCCGTCAACTTACACACCCAGGGGGTGTACATTATTTATTTGGACTCTCAGCGTAGCGGGTCTTCTTTTGGGTGTAGAGGATGGAGAGCAGCAGAGCGCTGATGACTGATGCACTCCGCCGGGCAGCTGCGTCCTGCGCACGGCCACACTGTCTTTCATTTGTGTCTGACGCGCTCCGCTGCTGAAGAGCTCTTCTCCCGTGCTTCGGTGACGTCACCTCACTGGCGCGGCCGCGCAGCGCACATTCCGCTATTTTTGCGGTCGACAGATCTTTTTGATCTGCTAATTTTAAAGTAACTCATGAGTTCAAAAGTCAGGAAAATAGTCGCATAAAAAAAAACAGTGTTTGAAAAGGAAAATGTAGGTAGATATGTCCCACTACACGTTTGTAATTTTATAATAATAATAATTTATAAGCATGTAATATTTATTTATTTGATACAATTCAGATCACCTTCAAAACTCAGTCACACACCCAGGGCCGTTTCTAGGCATTTCGGGGACCACGGCACAGTGCAGGAAGCCGGCTGTTTCTCCTTCTCTGATATTATTGAGCAGAGAATCTTTCACACCAGTGGTGTTCTGTTGCTAAATACATGAGTGTGAGGACACAGGGACATGCGGACGTGCAGCAAGACTGACAACTGGATGGTCAAAAGGTTGCTTTTAGTCCGAAATGTGTTATTCCTGCCCTTAAAAACTGTCACCGAAGGTGAAGCCCTTACAGAGTAGGATAGCTCATTCCAAAGTTTCGGGCCTGCAACAGAGAACGCCCTGTCTCCGCTTGTCTGTAAGCGGTCCTAGGGGCCGAGAGCAGCAGATGATTCTCTGAGCGGAGTGCCCGCACGGGGGCATATGGCTGTATCAGTGTCTGTAAGTACAACGGAGCCAACCCATGCAAAACCCATGCAATTTCAAAATCAATAAAAGGATTTTAAAATGAACTCTAAAATCAACAAGCAGCCAGTGTAGACATGAAAGGACCGGAGTAGTACGGTCAAATTTCTTTTTGCCCACAAAAAAGTTTGCAGCCGCATTTTGCACCAGTCGTAGCCTCGCTAATGTTACCCTGCTCACCCTATAAGATGGAATTGCAGTAATCAATGTGAGCTGTAATAAAGGCATGAACTGTCGTGGTGTTGTATCAAGAATGGTTTTATCTTTGCTAAACGACGCAAACAATAAAAAGAGGAGGAAACAATTCCATTTACATGGGCATCAAAACCCAGGGCATTATGAAGTTTGACTCCAAGTTTACGACGCCTGTCTCTGACCAGCTCCGGTGGCCTAGTGGTAGAGTGTCCGCCCCGGGACTGGGAGATCAGGGTTCGATTCCCGGTCAGGTCATACCAAAGACTTTGAAAAAATGGGACCCAATGCCTCTTCGCTTGACACTCAGCACTAAGGGGTTGGATTGGGGGGTTAAACCACCAAATAGTTCCCGAGCGCGGCCACGGCTGCAGCTCACCGCTCCCCACCATGAGGATGGGTCAAATGCGGAGATGTAATTTCACCAGTGTGTGATGATGACTTTAACTTTAACTTTTACCCTAAACGCAAGAAAACCATTTTGTTTTTTTTCTCCACGATATATTTATAGCCATACTATGGTAGAAGGTTGTTCAGAGGCATGAACACATTTTTTAAGCTAATCTGTTTTCCAAATTTGCCATTGTAGCTTAAAACACTAACCAAGGACTGCGTTTGAAAATAAGCTATTGGATAAAAGAAAGCCCTGCCAGCAATATTCTCACAAATAACCTTATTTGTTTGTTTTTCTAATTGCATTGTCCTTGCTTAAAAAAAATCTACACCAAAAAATTATCATAAACTTGTGTGACTTTATGCACTAAAAATTTGCTTGGCTAAGTGAAGATCATTTATTTTAAACAAGTCTGGTCCTATATTTAACGTTGTTTTGAGACTTGATGCTCAGTAAATCTTTTGTTTTTTTTCCCCAAACCAACAAAACTTTCAGTGGAAAATTCTCAGCAAGAGAGTATATTAGCATATTTTCCCACTAGAGGTATCATTATCCTTGTTCCAGTTTGTTTACATACCATCAAATAAATTGGGATTATAATTTAAGTAAATCTGAAAATGTAACTAATTATATTGTACGTGCAGTATTACCAAAGCACAGTGGTGGAAATGAAAATGAAGCTCTGTTTTAAAATTCCTCCATCTGCATTAAAACTGCTAGAGGAGGTTGGAAGATTATGAACAAGGTACCTGTGCAGAATATGGGCTGCACAGGAACAGGAACACCAGAGCAACAGAGGCCAAGATCTACCACACCAGACAAGACCCAAGGTGTAGGCTATGCAAAGAGGCCCCTGAGACAATCCACCACATAACTGCGGATGTAAGATGCTGGCAGGGAAAGCATACATGGAACACCACAACCAAGTGGCTGGCATAGTGTACAGGAACATATGTAGAGTATGGACTGGAAGCCCCAAGATCAAAGTGGGGAACACCCCCTAAAGTAGTAGAGAATGAGCGAGCCAAGATCCTGTGGGACTTTCAGATCCAGACCGACAAAATGGTGATGGCGAACCAACCGGACATTGTGGTGGTGGACAAAAAACAGAGGACAGCCGTTGTGGTTGATGTAGCAATACCAAGTGATGCAACATCAGGAGAAAGGAACAGGAGAAACTAGAGAAGTACCAGGGCCTCAAAGAAGAACTTGAGAAAGCCTGGAGAGTGAAGCCATCGATGGTGCCCGTGGTCATCGGGGCAGTGACCCCCAAACTGGAGGAGTGGCTAAAGCAGATCCCAGGAAAAACATCAGACAACTCAGTCCAGAAAAGTGCAGTTCTAGGAACAGCTAAGATACTGAAGAACCCTCAAGCTCCCAGGCCTCTGGTAGAGAACCCGAGCTTGGAAGGATGAGACCACCCGCGGAGGGTGAGATGGGAATATGTATATATAAACTGAGGTTCACTCAGCTGTGTCTGTTTTATTTCAGCTCACAGACCCTCTGGGACAAGATCATTTCCATATCTCTTGCTGCTTCTGATATTGTTGAGACCTCCCCCGCTCGAAGGTTTGGAGATAAATTTGGAAAATGGGAAATTATGATATTTACATAGAACAGACTGGGATGTATTTCTGGACACCAGAAAGATGGTGTATAAACACATTCCCCATAATAATTCAATGGGATTGGAAGTTGAATTTTTTTAATAAACTCCACTGCAAAGTGTTACAATCTTAGTATATAAACAGTCACTTAAAAACTTTTTCAGCTAAAGACAATTTATGTACAAAAACATAAATTTTTGTATTTTGGCAAGGATTTCTATAAAGGATGCATGATATATTGAAAATTTCCCATCATGGCGATAGCAATATGCACAAATTAAATAAATCATAAAATCAGATGGCGATCAAGATCACACAGCAGTGTTATAAACATCAATAGGATAGGAAAAAAGGAGAAAATTGGGGGAGTTTTTGAAAACTGATATCATTATCACAATATTCAATGATAATTTCTACGTTTTTCTAATATCGTCTCTTTTCTACCCTTGTGTGTGGTGGAAGAGCCATCCTTTGAGTCTAAATCATGACATTATTGGTGTTCTACACGTTAATGTGACTCAACCCTCAAAGCTTGCCAAAGAAAACGTAATAAAATCCTGTAAAGAAACAAACATGAAATTAGCTCCTTGAACATTCAAAGCCCTTTTGAGCTCCCAGAAAGTAAGAGTAGCAGGGCTTGGAACAATATAATATCTGGAGTGTGAGCAGCAGTACCAGTGCATCATGATTAAACACTTGCGTGGGTAGGAGCGAATGATCTCTACATTTGTCACCAGAAGAGTTTAGCGTCCATCGGAGCTGCCAGCGGAGGTGCGTCTGCCACTGAGTAGGAACAGAACAGGCCAGATTGTGTGGGGGGGAGGGAGGCCTTGGCACGTGACCAGGCAAATCAGAAGCCTCTTCTGATCCTCCAATGTGCTGTTGAGCTGCTCTATTCCCTCAACGCAGCGCCAAACACCTGCTTGGCCCGATTGTTGGACTGAAAGCTCTGCTATCGGCGTAGGCCGTCCAAATGGCGAGGCACTCTGCTTTCATCAGCAAGTAGTATTGAACAGGGGAGAAGAGTGATTGATGTCAGTCTGAGACGGAGAGGGAGGACTCACGTGCTCTCCTCAGACCTTTTCTGGGCAGATATTGCTCTAAATAGCGAAGAGGAAATGCAGCACATTAGTTTGGTTTTTCCTTTAAATGCAAATCGAAGGACTTTTGAATTGAAATAAAGAATTTTATGCCAATCAAACCAGTGGTCGCCATATTAATGTGGTTCATGAACAGCTTTGGTGTCAGACACATCTTCCATTGATTAGTAAGGCCAAATTAACAATAAAAAGCTTAATATTAAATGTAGCTTTTGCTTATTTTTCAAAAATAAAATACCTTGCTTGGTCCAAATGGATCAATAGACCCACACTGGTCCTTGGCCATGGTGATAGAATACCTGTGACCTAATGAATGAATGAATGAATGTACAGTGAGCCAATACAATGAAAGTATGGGAAAAGTGAAGACCGATTATTCCTTTAAGGAATGAATGCTAAATGCTCCTTTTTATGTAAGAGCTTTAAAATGAAAACCTTTTAATCATATTTTGATTCATGACAGAGATAGAGCTATTTTGGTGTTGTGAATGACTTTCTACTGCCAACACACAAGAACTTTGTAAATGGCCTGAAATTGTATAGCCTCTTCCAATGTCCAAGAACCCCCAAAGGTGCTTTACAACACAATAATCATTCACACGCTGGCGTTGATGAGTCACAATCAAGCCACAGCAGCCCTGGGGCACACTCTTCATATTCTAATATAGTATAGCAATAAATATATTCTGGAGATTAAAAAAATAATAATAATAATAATAAAGTGGTTCTCTGGCATTTGTCTAAAAACCTCAGCCAATACCACGACTTGGTTTGAAACCAACGACTGAACCATCCGGTTGTCTCCCTCATCACTTCCGCACTTCCCTGGGTTCTCCACTCATCACACACTCACGCATTTAGCAACAGAACACCACTGGTGTGAGAGGTTATCCGCTCAATAATATCAGAGAAGGAGAAACAGCCGGCTGCTACCACTTCAACTTTAGGAGAAACTACCAGAGTCCCAAAAAGAAAAACACTATTTGAAGTCACGGACAACAAAAAACATTTGCACCTATAAACGGTGACTGGTAACACTATCTTGTGTCCTCTGGCAATGTACGTTCTGCTATCAGGGGGGTGTGGCCTAGGGTTGATAGTCAACGGGAGAGGTGAGAGTTCTGTGTTTGTTTTAGCTTGTTTTGCAGATTTGCCATTGCAGATTTAACTCATGAAATTCAAGACGAGGCAGCCATCTTGCATTTGTTTGCCTCCATCATTAATGCCACATTATAAGCAAAAGTGGAGTGCTTGGAGAGTGTAGCAGGGATGACTCTTAACTACTGCACACCACATTTTAGCTCTATATCTGTAACCTTTCTATCCAATTGTGTGTTTGCAGTAGCCATCTTGAATTAGGTCAACTCCAAACATTAATCAGTTGTTTTTTACTTTCTGAGGATTTTATAGAAATTTTTTTAAGTTGACCGTGAACATTTTATTACCTGCACTCACCTTTTCATGAAAAATGCTAAAAGTCTGGAATTTTCTACCTTTTTATTACATTTTATGGTAATTAAGTACTTGTAAATGTAAGGGTTATGGTTCATAATCCAAATGACTGCACAGTGTAAGTTCCCTGTGACAAGTCTAAATCTATTTTTCTAATGAGAGCTATTGAAAGGAGGCATCAGTCAGGTGTAAAACTAACGTCTAATTCCCTCTCATCATTTCTTTGCAATAGCGAAAGATGACTCGGGCGCTGCGATGTGACATCCTAATTGAAGGCATATTTCAGAAGAGAGCAACAAAATGTGCTCGGGGAGGTATTTTTTGGCAACCGTGTGACAGAAGCCGCACAGGGAATACAAATGACTAATGCGGTCTTCGTGTCAGGCCTATTGTTAAGTCATTAAGTGACAAGAATCCGATGGCGGACAGGAAGCCGAATTGTTGGGGCAGCAAGCGGCTTTCAGGGTGGACGATGAAAGACAGGCAGGTAAGTAACTGATGAAATAAAAACAAAAGTGACAGGAGTTTGCTCAGCTTGGCGGAGGCGTGTGAGACAAAGATGTCTAGAGTGGAGGGAGGTTCAAGAAGTAGGAGGGGAGGTGACAGATAAATGAGGCCATTGGTGGCTGAGGGAGGAGGAGGGAGTTACTTGTGAGATCCCTCGCGATGTGTACCTGCCAAGTCCCTACCCCAAACAGCTGCTAGCAGCTCGGAGGACGTGTAGCAGCCCTCGCCCTCACCACATCCATCTTTTACAGACTCTAATCCGACCGCGCTGAGATCTGTTTGTGGCGTTTGATGCGGCATTTAACTTTAACAGAATTGTGTCACTTTAGAGCTCATGAAGTATTCATAGGCGAAACAAGGACCAAAAAAACAACATTCTCCTGAGATCAACCCCTAAAACTGGTCCTGTCTGACTATAATCTCGCTTTTTTTAATTGAGACCTTCCGCTCATGTGGTGGCATGAAAATAAAACCCTCAAACACGTTACACTTGTATCCCTTTGACAAGCTTGCATCTGCCTGGGCTCAGCAGAAATAGCAGAACTATAATTACCATGTCGGATTTTGCCTTCAGCACGCACAGCGGTGTGAAACACTCCTCACTTGTCACTCCTCTCTACCCCCCCGTGCCCCCACTCACAAGCCTGATGGTCACTTACAAGCTGCTGCCTGCCATTCATATCCGCTCTGTATGAGTTGCACCTGCAGCGGCGGGTTACGTAACAGGCCGGTTAGATCGCTCAGTGATGCAAGGCTGCTAAAGACATCCCCTCGCTGTCATCCGTCTGCGTTTCTCTTATTCATAAAGCGAAAAAGCGTCTCAATTAGGCATTTGTGTCTGGCCTCCCAGCGGTTTGCATGTTTAAATGAGACGTCTCTGCAGGGAGGATGATGGAAGCTTTCTTAAAAAGAGGTCGGAGAATAGATACAGAGAGATAATACGGGAGGGTTTTATAGAGCTGGTGTAGTGGAAGTGTGTTTTTTTTTTTTGATGGGCGAGATCTTGATTTGAAAGTTAAGTGCCACGCTTTGGGTGCTTTGATCTGAACAACACGGTGAAGAAATAGTGACTTTATTTTAGTTTCCAAATGGAACTAGAGAGGAAGCAGACTCAGGTGTAAGTGTGCAAAAGTAAAAAGGCACAGTTATGGGAAAAAAGAGTTTGACAACATGGCTTCAACACATTAAAACAACGACAACTTCTCCCCCAGCATCCAGTTCCTTTGTTATTACATTCGTACTGATAACCAGTTTAGTGGTAGAACAACCGATCAGTCAGCCATTAGCTGAAATTTGCCATTTCTTGAAATAACTGGCATTTGCCACACTTGAGCAAACTAAGCTGATTAAACGACAGGCATGTCTGTGGGCAGCCCGGCGTTGTTAAGCTCGACAATGGCAGGAATGTTTATCATCACCAGACCCCAAAAGAAGTTGCTTATAATATTATGCTAACTTCTCAAAGAATATTGTCATAATTAACAGGACAAATGCAGAGAACTTACATTTTATCTATGTTTAAAGAGAAATGGTTACATTCAGAGAGAAAATATGAAAGATTTAAAACTGCATTCATATTGAGGCTTCAATAACATGCTGCACAGATAAGTTTCATTTTCCTTTTTTATTTAATCTAGTGCCATGATTTTCTAACGACTTTAATTGGCCACCCAAAACTTAAGATTGATCAACTTTTGTTTGAATATTACTTTTTTCATCCTCTTTGATAGTATTAAAAATCCCTTTGTTGTTAGTTTTATTGTTGACCAATTCATAGCAGCACAGGCTGATTCAAAGACAGACATATGGCATATGAATACTGACTAGAATACCATACAAATGTCTGCAAGAATATTGTCATATTTACAAAAGAAAAGGGAAATACCCAAAATCTTATTTATTACAACTTTGTATAAATAACTGTTTACGTTATAGAAGATATTGATTTGTTTAGAGCTTTTTTCCTAATGAGTCTAACGAGTTTCACAGATGGAAATGTGTATTTTATTTTTTTACATCAAGTTGTTTGACATATTTTTGAGCTAAAATAAGTGCATCAGTTTCCTTTATTCTTTTTAAAGTCTAGTAACAGCAACTTAAAACATTGATCAGTCAACTTTGTCTCTTTTTTGTTGTCTAAATACTACTTTTTATGTTTTTATGGCAAATAAATACAAAAAATTCATCTGGGTGGATGGATATTAGAATTTTGCTTTTCATAAAAGTTAGCTTTCATTGCTACAGAGAAATAAAACTGAGTTAATTACATAGTTGTGTTAAATTAAATAGATTAAGGGTACTGCCATCCACTATGTTATGCACATTGTAATTTTGTTGATGTCTTGTCAGAACAAATGAAAAAAATAGTATATTTTTTAGTGGTGGGATTTTAACACATTAATTAGGATTAATTAATTAGAAAAAAGAACACGTTAAAATCTTAAAAAATTTGAGCCCGAGTGCCCCCCAATTGGGGGCCAGAACAACTTAGCGTCACAATTTATCCCCTATATCAATAAATATCATCAAGCTGCACCTCCTAGTCTACAAGACCATATAAACCTTTTTTACGTGCTCCAAACACAACTAAAACTACAATTAAATGAATCATGACAAATTGCTCTTCATGAAGAAAGAAAAAACTTTTTTTTTTACTATTATGTTTTGTAGTTGGTAGAAAGCAGGCAGGCAGTAACTTTATCCATATGAACTTTATTACAGCAGGAGGGACAAGCATACATGCAGCATTCAGCTTGTGACTCTCAGCAGAACTTCCCCTGAACTCTACACTACACCTCTATATAAATTAGCAGTGCTCTGCAACTTAAGGTGCAATAGCGCCACCTACCGATCTGCAGTGTCGAACACATTTTCTTTCTGTTTTGAAGCTGTCGTGAACGCGCAAGCAGTGTCAATTGATGCCACATCCGTAGGGCAGCGCGGGAAATTCGTGACCGAACTGCAGCGCATTTTGCAGCAAACAGCCTGTTCAAGAAAATGGAACGATACATGGGTGGCCTCATTCTTGTTGGTTTATAACGCTTCATCACCCATTAGCTTTGAAAAAATGAACATACATGTTTAATTTTTTACAGATTTTTTAAAGATCCTGCCCCATGTTCCTTTAATCAATAACACATATACTAATATTTATACATCCCAACAAATCCCACAATGGTTACCTTTACAATGAGACTAAAGTAATCAAACAGACCTTGTGGTTACAGAAATATACTATATTAAAGTGTAGGTATGTCATCTGTGCCTCACTAAAATTATTATTGATTAAAAAAATTGCTTTGGCGCAAATTGTCTTAAACGATTAAAATGCGATTAATCAAGATTAATTAATTACAAAGCCTCTGATTAATTAGATAATTTTTTTTAATCGAGTCCCATTCCTACTCTTTTCATGTCTGTAAATTTAAACGCTATAGTCATTGTTATTGAAATAGCTTTGACTGCTGGATGTTCCTGCTTGAGTGACCACTGGATCCATCTCACTGTTTTCAAACCAAAGCTGAATCTTTTTTTGACTTTTTTGACTTTTTTTTTGACAGTCATGACATAACACACAGTAATAATCTGGTGGTACGGATTTCACAGGTTAGTGGTAATGCACCGAGCTCTTTGCCACCTATTCTCTAACAACTACACAAGGACACATCACTACACGTCCATCTTCACTAAATCACGTTAGGAACTTTGGACAAAGATGCTAAATGTCCAACAGGAAGCTGCAGAACCAAAAACCACCGATTTTAAATCCTTTTGTTTGAGATTGTGACACAAAACGTGTGCAGATAGAAACCAGGCCCAAATTAGCAGCAATATTATCTGTCAAATTAAATATAGGAGCAGAGAATGCCACGATTATTACTAAACAAAGCCAGGTAAAAGAAAGCCACTGTGTCAAACAAGATCAGGAGAAGAATGACAACTTGATGGCAGATTATTTAGAACTAACAGTAGGAGTTCAGTTCAAATTAGCTTTATTTTGTCATAAAGTGTCATTAGTCTTGATGTATGTCACTTATGCAAATGCTGTTAGCCAAAGCCACCAATTTCAGACAATAACTCAGCGGTTGTTGTCGAAATATGCTGAAAATTCTACCAGACGTCGCAAAAATGCTGTCAGATTTAACAAAAAGAATTAATCAGTTCTTAATTTCCAGGCTTCCCAAGGGGCTGATCAAGTAACCTGTCTAATCTGGAAACGAGAATTCTGAACAGAATCATATTTTATTAAAAGTTGTAAAGATACAAGGATTTTTTTAACACCTCCATGTTTTTGTGTGAACAGAAATGTGTAAATGAATGTTGCTCCACTAAAACGTGTTTGTGGTGGAAATTAAAGTCACCAAACCTCTTGGACTGAAATGGTCAGAAACTTGAAGCTATAACCACTTTGAGTCATGTGTGAAACAATTTCTTTATTAAACATGAGCTCGTGTCACTGAATGCGAGAACAAATGAGTCAAAATTTTAATCTGGCACTTAGCAGTCATTAGCTGGCGGAAAATTACAAGAGCCTCTACGAGGGACCACTCGAAACAAAGTGTAGCTGATTGGATGGGCTTACTTTAAAGACCTGCAATCTAGTCTTTATGGGAAAACGAAAATAATTGCAAACATGCCACCTTTCATCAATCCGTGGTCTGTTTAAAATCCCATTGTCAAACATAAAAAGGCTTGATTATGGTGTGTTGAAAATTAATGGGGTTCATAGACAGAAATATTGTATTTATTGGATTTTTCTATTTTAAAAATATCACAGCAGTCCTTTTATAGAGATGACTAAGATTTTGACGTCATTGCCTTCTACAAAAGAACCACCTATCCCGTGGAGTCTTGGCAAACTACAGCAAGAAAGATTCTGCCTTATTCAGTTATGAACAAATACCGAATTGTTGTTCAAGCTGGAGCACATTTCCTGTAAGGTAATAGCTAAGATAGGATGATGAAAGGTCAAAGAGCAAATGAGGACAAATGTTTGTGTTCAAAAAGTCTAACAATTTATTGCTAAATGTATCTTATCTGCAAAGGTGCTGCATGCAGACAGGCAGGGCAGGCATTTGCTTGGGGCCCTCAGGCGACAAAGGACCCCCAGAGGGCCAAGAAACTCTCTTTTTGTTTGGGACCCCATGACAACCTTGAAATGCCTCTTTATCTGCGACTCATACTCCTAAATTTCTGTCTCTTTAGCATGATTAGAGCAGTGTTTCCCAACCCTGGTCCTCAGGGCACACTGTCCTGCAAGTTTTCCATGTCTCTGCTTCAGCACACCTGATTTAGATCGCCTCCTCAGGAGGACATCACATGCTGCAGATGCCTGTTAATCACTCATTCATTTAAGTCAGGTGTGTGGCAGCAGGGAAACACTGGTGTTTGAAAAGGCAACATGGAAAACATGCAGGACAGTGGTCCCTGAGGACCAGGGTTGGGGAACACTGGATTAGAGCACTCCTCAAATTTTGGCCCCATTAAATGATGTCTACATGGCTTGACTCATTGCAGAATACTGCATGACGTACTGCATTATTGTTGTATATTTACCTAATAAAATGTTTAACAATTACATAACTGTTTTATTGATGTAGTCTATAAATAGATCAATTAAACATTCTGATTGTTAGTTCATGCTCTAGGTTTAAAGTGTTAAAACAGGCTGGTTTTGGAGACCCCACTAATCAGACATGGGGTCTCCAGATGTGTGGTTCTGTACTGATGGAAGCTTGTTGAAATAGAAATGCTCTTTTCAAGTCTTCTTCTGCAGCTTCAGCACAAGACTGACTCAGCAACATTATAATATCACAGTTATAGGCAATGGTGGTGCTCAGTGTATACGTTACTTGTAGCCACTAACACACCAAATCGTATTTCAACACCTGTAAGTTTCAATGAGTCAAAAGCATTTTGTTGGGTTTTGTAGAGTCAATTGGCTGTGGCGGCCATATTGAATTGAATAGCCACCTAAAGGTTGAGAAGATTAGGTTCTGAAAACTTGCTCAGCGGTTCTGGCTACTAAAATTTAAAATAAAGCCATTTTTGTGTGTACTAATGTCAGTTACAATTAAGGGGAAAAAAACAATCCTTTTTCCTTGTCTTTGCCATACAATACTTATGTCATAATTATGGTATACCATTTTGGTCACTCTACTAAGAAAAGTTTCTACTAAAACTGTTTCAGTTTAATCATATAGATGAAATACGTCCAAATAAGGAAAATCCACTTCCAGTTGTGTCATTTTCACGTCAGCATTGTACAACTTCTTCAACATTCAGCAAAGGCTCCTCATCCTCATCAGATTGAGGCTTTTCCTATGATGTGATCTCTACTTTCTCACTTTGTCTCCCGTCACTAATAAACTGGTCTCCGTTCTCCGTGCACCGGGGACACGTTTGCTCTCGTCTTTCGGTCAGACTGATAACAGAGGAGATGGATGTGTCAGTCACTCTGCTCAGTCTCATCTCACCCAGATGTCCCGGATCCTTCAGGTTATTTAAGGTTCTGCAGGCTGCCAAACTGGACAGAACGCACTTTTTTTTTAAACCCAAGAATGTTCTTCAGCTGTTGAAAGTGCTGTTTATAGACGTTCATCTGTATGTAGATTTAGACTCCAAGAAATAAATGAAGAAATCCTAAACTGCTTCAGATACTGAGATGATCTCAACATTTGGTTGCGAGGCTGTTTTCTTCTTCAGGACCCTTCTGATAAGAGGCAGACACCCCTCCCCAACAGAGACTGGAACAGTCAGTTCAGTACATCTCTCCATCTGCCTCTCTGCAGTGTCGTGTCAATGAATAACAAGCACCCGGCCACAATCTCCAATTATGCAAATCAATGACAGGAGCCAGATATAGGCTTGTTTTTTTTTTTTTTGGCGGATCTAAATGCAGATGCACCGATGGTTCAGTGCCCCAGCATAAGCTGCCCGGGCAAGAGAAGAGAAAAATAAAAATCACATTAATATTTTGTTAGACCACCTTTAGCTTTGATTATGGTATCCATTCCCTGGGGCAACACTTGAATATGCACATCACAACATTCACGGAATAGAATTTTTTTTTTTTTTTAGCCATAGGTGCAGATGAGGAAGTCTAGGTAAGGTTTGCTCCAAATATGCTCAAGATCGCACGGCTCCAACTGGTACAGAACTCTGCTGCCTGATTCCTGACTGGGACAAGAAGGAAGGATCACATTATACCCATGTGCTAGCTTCTCTGCACTGGCTCCTAGTGTATTATCGGGTGAGATTTAAGATCCTCCTGTGCTCTGCCAAATCTGGCTGCACAGGCGTGCCCCCTTTCGGGCGCTTCGCCCTGCTGGGCATGAGTTGCTGGAAGTCACACGCTCCAAACAGAGATCGAGGGGGGACCAGGCCTTCTCAGGATTGGCACCAACCCTTTGGATTGAGCTCCCTCTGGCAGTAAAGCAGGCTCCATCTCTTTAGGTGTTTAGGTCTCGCTTGAAGACCCATTTTTATTGATCTGTGACACTGGCTTATTGGTTTATTGGTTTTATTTTGTGTTTGCTCTTAATGCTCTTACTTGTGATCCTTTATTGTTCATATGATATTTTATATCCTCCTTTCAATGTTTTATGATGTCCAATTTTGATTCAGTATTCAGCACCTTGGGCTTCTGTGATGGTTGTGGAAGATGCTATACAAATAAAATGTAATTGATTGGTTGGTTGGTTTGTTGGTTGGTTGATTGAAGATCTGGACTTTTTGTTTGCCTTTATGTTTGAATATGATCACTTTTCCAAACATGATTCATTCATTCTGCCATTACCATCGTGGGTTCTGCTTGAGCAACCAGGATGGAAACAAAAACTTCACTGGAAAATTGCCATCTATTATGTTCAGGCTCTCTACTTGACCTTGTTTCTTGGTTAAATAACCCTAACCAACACAGCCTCTCAAGAATTGTTTGGTGGGCATGATTGGAGCAGCTGTATTCCTCTTCTTACTTTCACGATGAACTCATAAACCCTGATGACCATTTATTAGCTTTCCTTCCAAGACCAAATCACTATTATTTATACTCAACAACTCATGTTCTTTACAACAGGGGTCCCCAATCCTGGGCCACGGACTGGCAGTGATGGGTAATTTGGTGCTGGGCCACATAGAAAGAAAAATTAACTTACCGTAGTCTCGTTTTATTCATTATCTCAGTCAGAAAAATGTTTATTTTGAAAAATGACTGGATTCTTGGCATTTGTTCCATGTATAACTCACTCTTGACCCATGTCTCAGCCAAGAATTATTGGAATGAGTGCGTTTAAGGGCAGAGAGAATGTTACTCGTGTTATGTCAACGGTGCAATTTTACGAGTATGCAGTAAATAAAGTTGTGAGGACATGTCGAATTTGCATTTATTGCTTTATTTTAAAAAATACCCCGGTTTTTATGCCGGTTGTATTATTTTGGCTTGTTTTATTTAGCTGCCACACTTTAAAGGCCGGTCCGTGAAAATATTGTCTAATATTAAACTGGTCTGTGGTGCAAAAATAAAAGGTTGGGGACCGCTGCTTAAGAACATTTTATTATTGTCTTTGCCAAACATTTATTTGATTTCTACTGTTTATTTTCATCACCTTTTACATAATGGTGAAAGTTGGGCTGTGATGTTTTTTGGCCTGCGTGGGTATTAATTTTATCACAAATGTTTGTAACTCAAGAGAACTTTTACAGCAATTCTAAGAAAGCAATCATTGGATATGCGTCTATATCTGATTAGCTCTCAGAATCAACTTAATACAAGATGGCTGCCACAGCTTATGGACATTAGCAAACAGAAAAAAAGACTAACTTTGTTAGTTTTACAGATACTGAGCTTAAATTTGATGTGCAAGAAGGTGAGAGTATTTCACAACAAATAATCCAATTGATTCTCCAATTGATTCTCAACCCCCTGTGAGTCATGGTGGATGGCTGCTCATCCTGAGCCACGATCCTCTGGAAGTTTCTTCCTGTTAAAAGGGACCTTTTCTCTCCACTGTCGCTACATGCTTGCTTAGTATGAGGATTGCTGAAAAGACACTGACACAACAAGTCAGTGACTCAATGCAATCTGCTGGGTTCCTTATATAGAATACTTTTAACTAATTGGCATAATGAACTGAACTCAATTGGAATGCTTTACTTTGTGAAATGCCCTGAGACAACTTGACATGATTTGGTGCTATATAAACAAACTGAATTGAACTGAATTTCTGATCGTGCATAATTTCCTAATCTCTTAGGATAATATCGCTTTCAGGTAGGATTTGCTGGGCCTTACCAAATAAATCCATGTATATCTAAAATACTACCTATAGGGGCTTCATAATGCTATTCGGTTGATAAACACAGTGTCATTTTAAGTTATTGTAGCTGATACTGATCTAAAATTGGTTGGTGATTGAAATCAGCCAATATTCTAGCCTGGCAAGCCATCCTACTGTATATATGTGTATATATAGTCTGGCCACGAACCATTGACGGCTCTTAGTCATGAGGCGGGATCTACGGTTGTCTTTCAAAATGTCAGCACGCAATTGGATAGCACTAGGACCAATCAGAGTAACGAACAACGTGAAGTAATCACAGCAATGGAAAAGAGGGAGGCAGCAATGGCGTCTAGCTTCAATGATTTCTGACATTTTTGTACAAAAATCATGCGAATATCAGGTGTACTGGGACATTGCACTACTTTGTTTGATAAAAATAAGAAGCCGCTAAGTATATCAGACAGACTTACGCACGTTGGAGTCTAAATAATCCAATGTTGATGACAAAGCCTTTTAAAACGAATGTGGTTCCTGCGCAGCCGCCATGTTGTTTGTGTTCGCGGTCGCAGCTATCACGTCATCGGCTATTCCCGCTCTGTGATTGGCCCACAATATAGAGCGCTGTGATTGGCCCAACCAAAACTATAGCGAGCTGTGATTGGACAGCCACAGAAGTGGATCAGACTGCGAGGTTTCCAATGAAGCGTGCCTAGACCAAACTTTGCAAGGCAAGAATTTGGTCTAGTTCACTAGGCTGCCAATATTCAGCATGATTGGCTTAATTAGTGATTCTCTACTCTGAACCCCAAACAGTAGTTTATTTTTCATTCAGTCTATGAATGCATCACATCTAAGCAGCAATATAAAATCCAACTTCATTCCTTCTCCAAGAGCTCAACAGATCTAAGTGCTAATTCAACAATAGATCTTTGTCATTTTTAATTCCCAAAAATGTCACAATTTTCATGTAAATATTTAGATTATATAATTAATGTTGTCAGGTAAGACCTGTGAGGGAACTGGAAATTGGTATTGGATTTTAAAACTAGAATAAATGTAAAGTAGTAGAATGGTCACAAACAGCATGTTTTATCCTTCAAACCTTGTTTGCATAGGAGTGTTGTACATTGGAAATGTTAAAACGGTGTTCCTCATCCATGCCAAAAAATAAATAAATTCTCTTTGTGTTTTGATACAATAATGTCCCCACTTGAAATGACCAGTAACAGCTTCACTCCAGTTCAAATTACCACTAACTCCATTTTGTCTTTGTTTGGACAGAAAGGGAATGCTGGATTTTCTAGAGAACACCCACAAAGACAGAAAGAAAGAACATAAAAACTCAACTCCTAAAAGGCTAAAATTTACACCAGAAGTTATCTTGCTGGAAGGCAACAACACAAACCGCCTCATTAAGCAGCCCGTGCATTTCTCTTTAAAGCTCAACCCATTTGTCTACAAATTCAGATTAACAAGGCTAAAATTATTCCCGTTTAACTGTTAGTGATACTTTTTACAATTTGTTGTAATTACATGAAGGACCATAATAAGCTAGATACAAAGTTAGGTGGGGCAGGAAAATATACTGAACATGTATTAATATTAAAATAATGATGCAATGGTGCAATATGTCACCAAGAACTAAAATAAATTTAAGACATAAGCTGTATAAATTTATAGACAGACAGACAGACAGACAGACAGACAGACAGATAGACAGATAGATAGATAGATAGATAGATAGATAGATAGATAGATAGATAGATAGATAGATAGATAGATAGATAGATAGATAGATAGATAGATAGATAGATAGATATTCATTAATATGGCAGTTGCATATTCTCATATTATGGTGCACATTTCTTATGATTCTCCTAAATATGTGGTATATTTTTGTTGAAATTCCTTTTTTTTTCTTTACATATATTTTCTAAATGCTAATCATTTGGACATATTGGTCTATTCAACCATAAAGAATGTAAAGAAATGAAGTCAGACAACCGTTCAGCTTTATGCAAAAATAAATCTGACTATAATCTTATCACAATCTAAAAATAACCACTTCAAAATCATGCTGATTCAGTATACCTGCAGTCTGCATACATTCACACATGCTATTAGCATGTTATCCAAACAGCTGGTGTACCCAGATGTAGGTAGCATTTACATGCTAGGTGTAAATTGGAAAATTGTGTTTTTGCTTGGTGAGAAATCGCAGGCGGCTGGACCCCTGCAGTATTTAGAGCACATGTTCCAAATACAAATAAGTGATGTAATCATAGCTGCACCACAGCACCTCACACACACACTTAGTTAGACTGATAATTATCTACCCTCGGGATGATCTAGTACATCTTCACCTCAGCTGAAAAGAAAAAAATACATCGTGGGAGTCTGTGTAATATTTTTGCCAAGTTATTGATTTAGTTAATCAGTTTACAAGCTAATCACAAGCTAATAATTTTGGCTTTGCTGATTGTTTTCATGGATTGTGGCCAGCTTGTACTCTCTATGGAGCTATTAACGTTTTAATTTAGATTAATTGTGCAATTGTGTGTTGTTGTTCATTACTAATTACAGAAAAAAAATAATTCACGTGGTACGAATCATGCCTATATGAAAACATATTGATTGTCATCAATACAAATATAGTATAAAGTTAAACCCGTCGCCTTCCCCGTCGCGAGTCAAGATGGGTGATGAAAATACCGTGACCATTCTGAAGTACAGCAAGTAACAACTTTGTTCCAATATTTAAAGTTGTCACTCATTATGGTAAAAAATATGTTTTAATATATTAGCTATGATGTGTTTACACACTTGGGTAAAAGCCTCTTATTTTTGAGTTTTGTAATGGCTGGGCACAAGTCAAAGTCTAAAATCTGCCTATTCTCCTCTGGTTGCCAACAACTAGTGCATCTATAGATATTAGGCCTCATAATCATCCATTTGGTTTCTTATTGGGATCTCATTTCAGAAAAACTGGTTTCTAACTTTTTGTTGTCTAAGGGCCCAAAAAAACTGTGTTCCGTGCCATTTGGTCCAAGAAATTAACAAAAGTACATGTTGCACAGTGCTTTGTGATGTATCTATGCACTCTATGAATACATTTTACTTTACTAACACAGTTAAAGGCGTTAAAATCACACTACAGTAGGTAAGTGCAAAACATAAAAAATAAAGCAGCAAACACACCTTTAATTTATAAAGCTTTCATAGTTCCTGAAGTAGTTCAACAAACTATTTGAAAGTCGTTAAATCACCATTGCAGAAAATGCTCACAATGCTATTTACTTGGAGAGACTGCTACTCCCAAGTGCACAAAATCCAAATACAATCATGCAACTAAGTGAGCTGTAAATGTCAGTTTGCAATGTAGCCTTAATGTTTTATTATTGCACAGCCATTTTCATGATAGCACTTACTAAAGAATAATTGCCTGTAACTGCGGGGTGAAAAAATCGGTATGTGGTCCTACGCACAAATTACAATTCTGAAGTCGTAGTTTGGTCTAAGGGTTATTTTATGGTTTCATGAACTTAAAGGTACTGCAAACGATTTCTGTAGCACCTCTTCTCTGCCAACAAGCCACTCAGATATACGTTGAATATAAAACAAGTGCTAACAAGGCATCAAAATAATGTCCATCTATTTTTAAAATTCAGGCTTCTTGCACTAAATATGAATTTTTATAGGGAGAAATGTGTGTTTAGGAACAAATCAATCAATACATCTGACCTATTACCTGCAAGGGCTTGTCATGGGTACTATTTCAGGTTTACAGCCTTTCAGGATGAGAGCTGTATTGATTGCTTTCCTTCAGGAACACATCTGGTGTAAGGACAGGAGTGAAGGAGACAAGGAAATGGTTTGTCTTCTATTACTGGAGTTTGAAGGGTTTTAATCTGAGATATTACCAGAAACACAAGGGCACTAATGTGTCTCACAATATTTGGTGTGAACTCCCAGGTCTGACATAACAGTATTTACAAACTGATGTGATTTAAAATGAGACGTTGTCATTTATGCAGCCAGCAATGGACAATGTAGTTAATTTACTGGAGCTAAACCTTATAATGCACTGAGCAAGAAAAGGCTTGCCAGTTTAGGTACAGTTGCACAGGTAAAAGAACAAATCTGTAGAGAGTAAAAGATCTCTAATGGCCATACTCGTTCTGCTTTACAGCATCTTTCAACATGAAGCTGTGCACAGAAAAGCAAATGTTTAGTCTCACGGTGAGATCCAAGCATTCTGACAAAATTAGACCCAACCGTCACGGTCTGAAGGACTCTCACCTGTCCAGAGAAACACTGAGTAGCTGTGTGCTGTCTGGCTCAGCAAACCATGTTATCTTTGACAGCTCTGATCCCCACAGATAAGCATTTTGTGTTTAATGTGTCTGTGCTTACAAATGGAAACAAGATGACACAATCCAAGTGCTCCTACGCACAGTTTCCAGTTTTCTCAGGTGCAAAGAGCAACATAGGACAGCTCTTTTTAACCTTAAATTGGAATTAGCAAAAAAAAAAAAAAAAAACAAGTGGGTATAAAGTCAGTGGCAATGCAAGGTAGTCCTGGGGCCTCAGACTTGGGGTGGAGGGGTGCCAGACAAAGAAGTGTGCGGCCGATCAGTCGGGAGGAAAGGGCAGGACCACGTCACGTAGTGTGAGACGGCCAACAGCTCTTTCAAGTGACAGCTTTTCACTGTCTCACTACTGTTGTGGTTCTAACCTCAATGTTTGTTGGCCCTCTGGGGACCCCTTGTGGGCTGGAGGCCCTAAGCAATTGAAAGTCCTGCCTGTTGGCACGTGGTGCCTTGGGATACTGTCAGTTTTGACATGTTATTGCTTGTCCTTATTGGTATAAATTTAGTTTGGCTGCTGTTGGTTGTGAAGCTAAGCATGGCAAAAATAAGGCACTTAGCAAAACAGACAAGCAGATTTACTAAGAGAATGCTGCACCTGCTTTGGTAGCATGTGCTTTGTTGTTATCTGCTTCATCTAAGAGTTATAGAAAGCAAGCAGTGTTAATTATAAGATGAGCAAAAATAGGTTTGAGCAATTTGAACTTGTTTAGCGTCTGATCTCAATTGCTCTTGCTTCATTATGAAAAGAGTAAACAGCAGGAATCATCCCAAAGGATAATCATAGTTTTTGTTTTAAGCCTGAAATCAAAATAGGAAAAAAAAATTGTTTCCACATTTAACAGTTTAATTGTTTATGAATAAAGTTCTTAATTTGGACCAAAACAATAGACTTTTCCTGACATGCCTGCTCCATTTTAAGACAAAAGCCCAGCTAAACATTTTCTTACTTTTTCCCCAGGACCTACAAATACTACAGGAATTTTTTTCTCGAAATGGTACATTCCTGCTCTCAAGGAGAATGCACGCTTTCTCTTTACCTCCTCCTAACCCTGTCCAGCCTGCTGTGCTCTGTCCTGTCAGTCTATCTGGAGCGCCTCTCTGCATTCTTCTCTGGACCTTTAAAAGTTAAAGTTAAAGTCCCAAGTATTCATCACACAATGGTGAAATTACATCTCCGCATTTAACCCATCCCCATGGTGGGGAGCGGTGAGCTGCAGCTGTGGCTGCGCTCGGGAACTATTTGGTGGTTTAACCCCCCAATCCAACCCCTTAGTGCTGAGTGTCACGTGAGGAGGCATTGGGTCCCATTTTTTCAAAGTCAGCCACGCTGAAATAGCTGCGGACTCCCTCGGCTGCATGGGGATCCCCACACCTTCCCACCCACCACACGTTTGATTATGTTGTGACTGTCTGCATATGTGCTTTTATGTTTGAGGTGTTTTTCCTGCAAGCCAACACTGTCCTCTGTTGGGGGCAAGGTGGGGGTGCCTGTTTTTCTCCCTCACCCCCTCATCACCCATTTCTTTATCTACATGTGGGAGTGCCATAGTGGCTGTTTGCCCACAGTCAGCCTTTTCCTGTTAATGTGTTGTATGTCTGCTCTTGGAAATGTTTTACTGAAACGGGACACTGGTTCAATGACAGATAAAGTGATTCTGATTATAAAATAAAGAGGCCCTTTTTCCAACAGCATTAACAAAATTTACATTTCCTCTAAATACAAATGGCTTCAGTGCAGAGAGTTGCTGTTTTATTGGCAGAACAGAATTTGGTGCAAAAGGGACTTTCCGATGTCTTTATGAATCCAATGGAAGCACTAATCCCTTAGTGGCTCCTCTGTAGATGTGAACTATTTTCATAAAATTGGGCCAGATGGTTGCAAACAGATTCAAACTTTCTATTTTAAATTTCTGACTTCATTAATATCCACTTTTGTCTACTTTCCTATTCCAGCTACACTACGATATAACTGTAATGTAATAATGTTATAAATATCATTTTTATTTGGACCCTGTTCACAATAAAACGTTTGCTATTAAACCTGACCAGGTTACAGGGGCTTTTTTCTTTTTTGTAACTGAAGAGCTAAAATTAGAACCACATGATAAAGGAGACATCATAAAACAATATGAAAGTCCTTAAAGTCCTGCTAGATACAATAAATACCCCTCTTCACCCCCACTCCCACTAGTCAACACAACTGCTGTCCTCTTCATCAAAACGCAACCAAAGTTGTCATCAATCAATTTCATTTTTACTCCCAGTAGAGTAACTGTGCGGCTGTGCCAGTGCACCGCACAAATAAACATCACAAACAAGCTCAAAAGAGATTCTTCAAAGGGTCTTTCGAGCCAAATGGATGGATGAGGAAAATTAGACTGACTGAGGAGGGTGGGGGCTCTCTAAACAAGTAGTACTAAATCATTATTTACATTTTCGAGTGTTTATTTTGCTTGTTTGGTGTGTGTGTCGGGCTCCAAGCCCCTCCATCATTCTCGTCCCCAGACGATTTAGTCTGTGGTCCTTCCTTCTTATGTGGGATTCTCAGAGAGAAATTAGTCCTCAACGTTAGAAATAGAAGCTGAAAGAAACAAGTTTATTAGTGAGTAGTAATGGAATTTATCTTTGCTACTGATAACTGGAGCTGCTCCGATTATGTAGAAGGCACCTTATCTTTTCAAAAAAGAGAAAAATGAACCATTTTCCATTAAATCCCTAATAATATATCAGCTACAGAAGACTGTGACATGATAAAAACTTTGAAACGGCTTCTGGTGAAGCATGCATTCAGACTGTTTTGCAAAACAATGAATTATTAATTATAAAATCTAGCAATAACATCTTTTAAATATGCTGATCTTTTAACATCTTTTAAACCCAATAAGTCTTATTCAATATTTCCATCTAGCCATTAATACGCAGTATTTTGTTGATGGGTGTGTTTCTGCTTTATTCTTTGTGAAAATTTTATTTTTCCATCAATTCCCAAGAATGGTTTATTTTATAAACTAGCAGAAGATTTCTTTTTTTTATTTTTGCATTTTTAAAAGGTTCCCTTACTTTGATGTTAAGCCTCAAGTAATAATATTCTAAGTCAGAGCAACACAACCCCAAAACATTTTAATCTTAGCTGTAATTGATAGGGAGGGCCATCTCTTTGAATTAATGAATCCAAAAGGGGCCCTTTGATGTGAGCAGGACTGTGACATTCAGATTTGTGCTTGACTGAGTCTGAACCAGATAGCTCCTCAGAAATAGCTGACTTTGGCATTGGCTGGCTGTCATCCATCACATTTGATATCAGACTGCAGACAGGTAGATTAGTACACCTGATATTGATTCTAGAGAGGTGCTGTAAGAAAAGCATCCTTTATAAAAAGTATTATTATTTCTGCAAAAAGGCAAATACGTTTGTTTTTGCCTTTATAGTTGGCAAGCAATCTAATGGAACACATTCCTTAACTCCCCCTTCCCAATAGGGTCGCAGGGGAGCTGGTGCCCATCTCTACCTGTCATCAAGCAAGAGCCAGGGGACACCATGGACAGGTCTTCATTCCATCACAGGGACAACTATTCAAACACTGATTGCGAATTAACATTATATTCAGGTTTTTGGTCTGGGGGAGGAAATAAGAGTGCCTGGAGAAAACCCACGCATGCAGGGGGAAAACATCAATATTCCAGTCAGAACGGCCATAGACATACAGGCAAAATGTGAAAAATTAGAATATGGTGTAAAAGTTTATTTCAATAATTCAACTTAAAAGGTGAAACTAATAGATGAGATAGACTCATTACATGCAAAGCCAGATAGTTCAAGCCTATATTTGTTATAATTGTGATGATTATGGCTTACAGCTGATGAAAACCCCAATTAGACAGTTAGAATATTGTGAAACCCTGCAAAGGGTTCCTGAGCCTGTAGATGGTCTCTCAGTCTAAGTTGAAATAAATGGACTTTTGCACCATATTCTATTTTTTGAGTTTCACCTGTAGACGTTCATCTATAGCCAACAGACCATAGCGAGAACAAAAATGGCAAGAGGTCAAGTTAACTGATACTGAGCTAAAAATGAACGTGTTTGTAGCTGAGACCCATACAGCACAGTCCAAGTAGTTCCTTTGACACGTCTTGATTTTAGGATTCTTCTGAATTAGTCAAAACCTGTGCTTGAAGTAGAAAAAAATAGGTACCGGTACCCTCCTTAAACATCTACAAGATGGGGGGTGCTGTTGTTCACCCGAAGATGGACAGACTTGTTTCTGTCACTCTAGAGCAGGGGTGCCCAATCCTGGTCCTGGAGGGCCGGTATCCAGCATGTTTTAGTTATTTCTCTGCTCCAACACACTTGATTCAGTGGTTGAATCACCTGTGCAGCAGCTCATCAAGCTCTGCCAGTTAATTACCTGCTGATTGAAGTCAGGTGTGTTGAAACAGAGTTAAAACTAAAACATGCTGGAGACTGGCCCTCCAGGACCAGGATTGGGCACCCTTGCTCTAGAGATTTAGACAATTTTTTTGGACAAATATTTGTAAAAGTACCGTTGCCTGTACTGCATACCAGTGCATATTGGCCCACTTGAAGCACTGGCCAAAACCATTTTAGCATGCACGTCATTTGTGGTCCCTTAGAATAACCTAATGTGTTGCAGCCATTTACAGAATGTTGCAATTGTGATAAATTTATCACACAATAGTCATTTTTGTACTTAAGTGACCTGTGACTAAACATCATTGGTAAACCCTATAAACACTACTTGTTTAACCTCAAAAGAAAAGTACATACCACACAGTAATTAGACCCTTGTAATGTACAGTAAAGCATATCATCAGACATGATTGCTGTGCCTCAATGCATCTCCTCCTTCTCAGATCAACGTTCACATGAGAACTCGTAAAGGTGCGATTAGAGTTAATGGAGAAGATAGGCCTGTTAGCTCCCCAGCAACTTTTCAGACATCTATAATTTAACCAAAGAATGACTTCTTTTCCCTTGGAGTACAGAATTTTGAAGAAAAAAAAATCCAGAACTCAAAAAACTGGTCTCATTGGATGCCTTTTAGTCATTACAGTGAGGTGGCATTGTAATAGCAGCCAGAGTAGGACGTGAGATCTGCTATTATGCCACTACTCATGGTAAAAAAGGAGGTGCTGGTCCTGGCGAATTTAAACGGCAGTGGTTGCTTGATTTCCTTGATCTCTTAAGTAAGGTTAAGGGAGCGCACTCAAGAATTAGCCCTGATGCTGCTAAAGACAGATGGTGAAAGGACATGACCTCAATAACAGCTGAAAGCTGAGGGCGCCTCGACTAGCAGAGGAGTTCATCTAGCACTGGAGGGAATTCTGCTGCAAGTGGAGAAATAAACACAACCTAATTGACTCAAAAATACATATTATTGTGCTAATAGGCTCATGTACTGGGCTCATGCAGGATCATTTAATCAACAGGTATGCCTTGGAGAGTTTGGTCAGACTACTGGAGCGGGTCCGGACAAATAAATGTGCTCAGATTGCTCTTAAGGGGGTTTACATCATTAGCTGGATGAGGCGTCGTGGTTTTGGAACTGATCTTCGTCGAGGCAGAGTGCATTCTGGCACGTTTAAGAGAGTTTGGCAGCACGGTGCACTGAGTAGCCCTTGGGAGAAACCACATGCTCAGACAACACGGACGTGAATCAGTGCTAAGATAAGACCTCTGCTCCCTTATTGGCTGAGATTTATGTTGAGAGTCAGTCAAGTGGGATAGAAAGGTGACCTTCATGCTCAGAGTTTCCAACAGCACAATCATGCCGAACGTTGACAGTGCCTTGTTGCACGTTTGCAACATCACTGCTCAAGTCATGCTGTGCAAATCATGTTACATCCTTTCTTTTAGCAATAATTCCAGCGTGCATCGTGTTTGAACCAAAACAGCCCTCTTCATTCTTTCAGAGATAAATAATTTATTCATGATCGATCTCTTTACCAGGCCATGAATCTAAAGAGATCCCGACCTGTCAGAGGTGATCTCATTCAAATGTCAACATGTCCACAGAAGTGCCCTCGCTTTGGACTCGTGTGATGAGGGAAGTTAGCAAAGAAACGGGAAAAGATTTACCACTAGAGATGGGATTTAGCAGTTCAGCATCAACTCAATTTATCATCTGCACATTATCAGGCCCCATTCTGAAGAAGCAGAGGGTGAAAAAATAAAAACAGCACAGCGTCTTCGATTAATGATCCTTTCTGAGTGCATCCAACGCTGTAAAACCTGTTTTCCTTTGCATGCTTCTCTCACAAAAAAGCCTTCCTGTATTCTTTGTGATCTATCGTTTGTCAGTCTTATCTTCACGTTTTGTTTTATCTTTTAGCACAAACTACAATTGTAGCTTTTTTTCTTATTTTAACTCTTATTCTCTGGAACCTCATAGTGGTTGGGTTAGTTGATTTAGGTGCAAAAGGTCTGAATGTTGTGCGATGACTTGCAAAGAGAACAAAAACGACATGGGTTGAAATGGATAGATACACTCATCCATGAAAGCCACCATACTTTGTCATGTGTCAAATTACACACCTACAGAAAAAAACACAGAAGAATCTGTACAGAAACTCAAAGATTCCTCTCCTATAAAGTCACTTTTTAACCCGGTGAAGAATGAGAACTGTCAATGCAGGAAGTGGTAAGTTAATTTGGGAGATTTTTCCAAGATGTATTTTCTTGGATATTTGCTGCAGCATCTGTGACACTTCACAGGGCTGGAGCAACGAAAGACGAAGTCAGATACCTTTGAGCTGAGTGTTTTAAAATCCATAAAAACAATTTTTTTTGGTATGTTTAGATTTTTTTAATATTTCCAGTGTTTGTTTCATTATTCTTATTATAACAGATGTTTATTTTATAAACACCATTTAAACAACACTTTGTAAAGATCTATCACAATTTCCAAACACCACTGGGAGAAGGAATTATAAACACCAGCTGGTGATATTAAAGTTTTCATACACTTGTTATTTCAATACATTTTCTGTGGTGTCTAGTATGAATGAATGTCTTGTGAGTCAATTTCTGAGGAAAAAAGGCTCTGGCGCACCTATTTCAGGAAGTAGACATTAGTCGGGAGAGTGATGGGGGAGAAAACAGTAGGATTTGGAGTCATATTCATTAATATTCATGATACTCGGACATCTCGCCTCTGATTGGCTAACAGCAATGTGACTTTTTCAGTGCCTCATTTTGCTCTGCAACGTTGATGTTTTATCTCCACAAATAACACAAGCCTGAAGGAGTTCTGCCATGTTGTGGCGTTTCTCAGGGTTAGCTTCTACTAGCTTAGACGCACTCTATTCTCTACTGGACGCTAAATGAACACAGCCTTTCGCAGTAGCGAGCCAATATGGGTGAGTCCATGATTGCAAACTTACAGCATGACGTAGATCTGTGTGGCTTTGACTGACCCGAGCCTTTCTCTTTTGGCAGCCAATGCAGGAAATAGAGGTAGAAGCCTATTTTTACATTTAGCGTGCATGTGACTGATCGTATTTGAAACAGAACATGTATGTTTGTCAGTAAACCTGCCCATTAAGAGCCAACAATGTTTTAGATGATGTTTCAAACTGAGTTCAAGATTAAACGGTTTGGGCATCAACTTTGGACAATCTAGACTGGCTTTTATTTAAAACATGAGCAGATAGAGGTACATAATTTAAAAAAGGATGTGTTTGCTGTTTTGCCAACAGACTGCCCCGTTGACTGATTTCCATAGAAATGAATACATTACATCGTTTGTTGCTCTGATTGGTCCTAGCGCTGTCCAACTGAGAGCAGAGACAACTGTAAATTTCACCCCATGACTGAGCTCTGTCTATGGGTCATAGGCTACCTGTTTTCATGACCTGTTATCAAACACTTGTTGTGCCCAGTTTGTTTTTGCCTTCAGCATTACCAGCTCCACTCCTGCTTTACTTTAATTTCTTCATCGCTACTAAACCTTTTGGGACTATACACCCCTGATGCATTTTGCCTGTAACAAACTAGTTCAACAAGCATGTAGTTCTCAGTTGTATTTAAAACCAGAACCCACCACAGAAATCTGTCCTGCTAACATAGAAATAGGACACCTTTCTATGTGCATGCTGCTTAGTTTTTATATTTATTTATTTATCGAACCACCAGTGTTCATGACAAAACGCTAGCATCAACATTTCCTTATATTTCAAATAATATCCTGATGGGAGTGTTTCAGATACTTATGGTTAACCATTTCCACCACCATCGTCATAACTGCAAGCATAAACAAATTATAATGTATGTCAGCATTAGAGCTTAAAATTTAATGAGAGTTGGTTACACCTCTACAGAAATTTTGCGAATTAAGTAGTGCCGGTGGCTACCTCGAAGGACGTTTGTGTGTGAATGCAGGTTCAAGTAGAATGAATACACAAGGACACACTGTGCTGTCTAACCTTTTGCTAAACCCACCTATTAAATACAGCGGTGCTCTTGTTATATTTGGTCAAGGCTGATTGGCTCCAGGGACACCCCAGGTGCATTACATGGCAGAATGTAAACATCTCCAACAATAAATTTCACCTTCCTGTCTCCATGTGATTACTGTCCTTACAGTAGGAAGGAGGGGGCTCGTTGAGTCAGTAGAGTAGGACCACTTTTTACAAACTCAGATACTAGGTATTTTTGTTTATTGTAACTGGGCCACACAATAAATTATGAAGGCTTGTGTGTTTTTGCAGCTAAACATTCACATATGGGTGTAGATAACAATTATTATTGAAAAATTAGGTTTTAATTTGAACATTTTCTAATATTTGCATTGGATAACATCAATGCAGAATTCCAGCCTGGGTTACATCAATCAGAAACTGGTATTGAAAATCAATAAGAAAATATTTTGAATAATAACAGACATGTACCGCTTGTGAAATTTACCACTTTCTGGATATTTTACCTAAAATATGCACGTTAGCGTTGCGGGACATGGAACCAGGGAAGATACCCGAAGGGAAGGGTGAGAGTTCCGTGACCGTGTTTGTGTTCAAAAACTAGCTTGTTTGCAGATTCACTATAACAGCTTTAAACACTTGTAAATGTATTAAAAGTATTTGGTGGTTTTCTTACCCAATATGGGTAACTCCACTTTTTCTACAACAGTGTGATCTGCATTTTACATTAATTAGTTATTCAAAATTGATCTCACATTATAGCTGCATGCATAGTTTGCCCTGTGTGTCTCTGTGTTGATCCTTAGGCAGGTTACACTTTATGTAGTATATATGAACTTTATGTAGTGCATAAGCACTTGTAGAGCTTGCAAAATAGATGAGCTTAGTTTTTGAGTGTTTCTGAGTAGTTAAATTATAATTTTTTCCTCAAATTTAAGATCATTAATTATACAAATAAATAATTAAAACCCGGTTTCTATGAATAGTAACAACCCTAAGTAGGACAGAATAAAATATTAGTGTAAGAAGCCAATGTCCTAGAGGACAGTTTTAGGAGGTTAAATCTCAGTGGAAAATAGCAGATTTGTCTCTTAGCTACATCCTAAGATGGTAACAGTGACTCTCTGCAGAAATGGTACATTTTTGAAAATGAAGCAATCATTTTTTTGTCAGACAAGAAAAAAAATCCTGATAAAAAGTCTGTTATTAACAGTCAGGTGAAGCCTGTACACAGTCTTTGGAGGTTTGTGGTTTTTCAGTTTCCTGACCACTGAGATGGAAACCAAGTCCAGAAGAAGAAGAAAAAAAAAACTTCTATGGTAAGATAAAGGTGAAAGGTCAGTTGCTCTGAGTACAGCACCACCTTTCCCATCCTGAACTTATAAAATATTCAGCTTGGTGGAAGAAAAAAAGCAAAGCTCCAGTGGGATCAACCAACACAAGCTGCTTTGTGTGCCTCCACCCGCGAGTCATGGTGTGTGACTGCACCTAGCAACCTTTGGAGGTATTAACTGACCCTAAGTGCCACTTTAAAATAAGTCAGTCCTGTTGCAGTCTGTCACCGAACATTTAGGTTCTTTTTAAAAGTTGCCACAACAGTTCTACACAGTTTGTGACTAAAGAAAAATCTAATAGAATGTCCTTTTTTCATGCAATGTAAGAAGATGGAGCAGACACTATGCCACCAGTTCTATCACTGTACACTTTGAGATGTAGATTACAGCTCAGTTTTGGATCTTATAAACCAGACAATAATTTGGTGTGCACGGTGTAAATTCTGACAAGGATCAGCCAGAACAAATTGTTCTTCCTGAAAATAGACAAATTAAAATGCTTAAACCGTTTTGTGACTCAAAAAGTCATTGTGTTGCCTCAGCAGGTGTCAACATCACACAGTGAATAGAAGGAATTGATTTGTCTTTTACTGTAAGTCAACAGTAACCGACTGTGGTTGAGCACTTAAAAGACGTTTCAATCTGTAGAGCGCATCAGGGGTAAGGGAATTAGTCACAAGGGGTTCCTTTTGTGCTTGCATGCATGTTGAATGAACAAGCTAAATATATGCAAGGAAATAAAGGCTGATCTTTAAATACACCCGTATACAGCAGGTCTGTTTTTGTGCAGCACATAACCTTTTCATTTCAGACATTTCCTGAATATTCGGATAAAAATTATTTTAAAGCCTGAAAACATATTTCCCACCACACATCTGAAAGTAAATGACCAGAAAGTGAAAAATCTGCCCATCATTAGTTCCAGCTGCACAGTTTATAATGGTTGAGCTGGGAGATGTCTTTATAGTCTTTGTCGGACATCTAGTTCCAATTCTAATGTGTAGCTGCAGTTTATGTGTTGCAACACCTAATGTTTAGAAGGACGGGTTTGGTGAGTTCATCTCACTCACGTGGTTTACACTGGGGATGGCAATGTCGTTTTGGGATGTAGACAGGTGGAAGAAGGGCCCTTTGACATATATTTCAATGAGAAACGAGCTAGAAGACTTGGAGATGGATCCACCAATCTTTGGCGCAGAGGTCACCAAGGTAGCAGGTCTATGATGTGCTGTAGTGTTCTTGAATGTTTTCTCTTGTTATTTTTATGTATTGGTCTTAGCTTTTTAAGTTGGTCTTATATTGTGTACATCTTTGTTTTTATCTCTGTCCAGCACTTTGGCCTCTTTGGCTCATGGCAGGAAGGTGCTTTATAAATGATTGATTGATTGGTTGATTGGTTGATTGATTGATTGATTGATTGATTGATTGATTGATTGATTGATTGATTGATTGATAGAAGGCAGTCAAATGCCTATACAGCAGGTGAGCTCTCTGGGTACATTAGATATGTCCTGGGTACCTCAAGGCAATGGATGTGGTAGGACTGTCTTTTGTTGATGCACCTCTGTAACATGGCTTGGGCATCAGGGATGGTGCCTGTGGACTGGCAGACTGGGATGGTGGTTCCCACTTTTAAAAAAAAAGGGAACAAGTGTTTGTTCCATCTAAAAAGGAATCACACTCCCCAGCACCTCAAGAATGTTCTACTCCAAGATACTAAGTTGGACAGTCTAATCAAAGTTTCGAAGCTCAGATTGAGAAAGAGCAATGTCATTTTTGTCGTGCATCTGGAACTGTGGACTAAGACTATACCTTTGTGCTGGAAGGGTCATGAGAAATTGTCCAATTAGTCCACATATGATTTGTTGGCCCGTTGAAGGCTAATGGCAGTGTCCCAAGGGGCACCCTGTGGGGGGTCACTAAAGCCATATGAGGTGGATGACCTTGTGTTAAAGGCCATTGAGTCCCTATACAAAGACAATGTGAGTCTAGTCCACTTGGCTGGCTGTAAGTTGGACCTGTTCCTGGTGAAGGTTGGACTTTGCCAGGGCTACGCTTTGTCACTGGTTCTGTTGATAACCTGTATAGACAGACTTTTTGCAGCCGTGGGGTGAAGGGTGTCAAATTTGAGAATCTGCACCTTCAAATCCAGGGCCTTGATAACAGACATGAAAAGTGTGAATTGTCAATTTCAGGTAGGGGAAAGAGTTCCTACATGAAGTGGAGCAGTTTAAGTATCTTGGGATCTGGCTCACAAGTGAGAGAAGGACAAAGCAGTCTAGTCTTTTGTGAAGAGAGAGCTAAGCCAGAGACCAAAGCTTCTAATTTACCTCCCGATCTACGTTCCAACCCTCACCAACGTTCATGAGCTTTGAGGTAATGGCCAAAAGGACAAGATCGTAAACCCAATTGCCTGATATGATTTTATTTCGCAGGGTGGATACGTTCAGGCTTAGATATAGGGTGAGGAGCTTGGGCATCTGGGACCGACTTGAGGTAGAACTGCTGCTCCTCCACATCGAGAGAAGCCAGCTGAAGCGATTCATGCTGGACTCCTCTTGAGGAAGGTGTTCCAGGCATGCTCTGCTGGCAGGAGGCCCCAGGGCTGACCCAGGACACATTGGAATTCTGGCATGGGAATGCCTTGGGGTCCCATTGGTGAAAGCCGCTGGAGAGAGAGATCTGGGATTCCCTGTGATGGCTACAGCATCCATGACATGGACATTTTTTTAAATACTGTATTGTTGTATTTTGCTCAAGGTTGGAACATTCAAATTTCTCACTAGCCTTTGTCCATTTCACACAAACCAAAAAAATCCCTGCCTGAAATTAAACGTTGTAAAACGTTATCAGAAACAGTGTAATAGTGTCCTTCCATTGATAACAGTCAGATGTTCTTAGAAATTGTGTTCAGGCTTTTAAGAGAAACTTTCATGTCACTGTTATTTAAAATGAACATCTGAACTTATATAACAGAACTAAATATAAAATTAAAGCAAAAGTCAGAAACTGTGCAAAAATCTTTAAAGCCACCAGTGATAAATTGGATGCTGTCTCTATTTTCCCTAATGGTGCCTGTTAACTTTTTGTTGTCTCAGCACTCCTGTAAAAACTTCAGCAATTAAAGGAGTCCAAAAAACAGATAGCTCTGATAAGATGTCCTTGGCAGCAACAATGACCATCTTTGATCTCCGCACGCCGCTCTCTTATTGGAGTAACTGGAAGTAGCTTGTTAATTCTGAAGCTCAGACTTTCTCCAACATTCAGCTGTGTTGATTAATCACTGACAAACCCCTCCACTATACCCCGTTTCTCACAATGTCTCTTTTATTTCTGCGGGTCTACTATCGAGCTTGCCTGGATGTGTCTGATGATGTTTATCATTAGCTCATTAGGGCACAAAATGGCTGCCGGTTTCCCCTACTAGATATCTTCTGATGCTGTTTCACTTTTTTTTCCCCAAAAAGACTTCTGAACACTTTGACATTCTCCTTTTCCAACAACATAAAGATGCATGTATAAAATATTCCATTTGTTCATTTCTCCTCTTGTTTTCCTTCCATTTCTTTCGTGTTTTCACGTTTTAATTATTGCACATAACATGCATAAATCATAGTTAAAGAGAAAGAGGGGACCAAAAAAAACAAAAAAACAATCTGGCTTATTGCTTTGAACGCTGGGGCTGAATTTGTGCTCTTGTCAGCAAAGTGATCAAAGAGATGTTTGAAATGAGGAGGCTTTCGTATACGGGAGTCAAATCTCCCGGTGTCTAATTGTGCTGTTGAGAGCGTTTCGATGAGGCAGGCGGTGTCGTTTGTTATGTTGTTTTGCATTTGCAGCTAGATATTTATGCACCCGGTAACATCAACATAATTTGTACTGCTCATCTTATGTGGAGACATTTGCAATACATCCCTATTAAAGTAAAATAATGTTTTGTATCTGGTATTTAAAGTCGATTTGATATTCGAGTTAAGTTGCATCTGTTGTATGTCAGTTATGATGGAAACTAGCTTGTTAAATATTCGCTTGTCAAAAACAAGACATGGTATACTTTCACTAATGTTCATTCATTTTTTTTTTTTGCTTTCAAAACTACAAATCCATATTTTAGAAAAGATTGATGGCCTCTATCATTAAGTGGTAAAAAAATAAATAAATCCATTAAACGCCCGCCTGGATGTGGGAGATTCTCCGTGGCTTGATATCATCCCTCGGAAATACCACAAGCTGCTTTTGTCTCGAGGCTCGAGTCTTCCCAACGCAAACGCCAGATGCTAAAAGCGCAGGTGTAACAAGAAAAGCAAGAGTCCGACCTTTCAGTCGGGTTTAGACAGAACCAATATCCCGGAGCATTCCAGGATTGTAGCTGGCATAAATAAAAACGCCGGAGTGGAAATACATTTCCAAGGGAGCACACTTTGCTGAAAGGGAGAAGAAGGACTCTCGCTTTTTTTTTTTCCAACGCTCGCTCGCTTGCTAGTCCGCCTGTCACCCTTCCCCAGCACGTCACAACAAAGTGGGAGCTGTTCCATATTCGACTCCAATTGTCTTGCGAGTCATTACATTCCGCTCAACATAGGGCCCATTTCACTGCTGACACGGCTCCCTGTCACCACTGAATCGCATTGACATTCACAAAGTCATTCTCCACTGGGACTCAGGCCTTTGCATATGGGTGTTCGTGTGTGTGTGTGAGAAAGACACGGCGTGGTTGTGTCACTTTTGAACATTTCAGGGAAGGGGAGTGCTCAAAAATGCACCTGTTATGGCTCTTTAGCAGTCACTCACAGGGGAGCGTAGAGCACTTGTGGACCTAATTGAACCATTTCCACAGATTTGCAGTGATATTGCTGGGCATGGCCGTTTGGTTGACCTATTGAGCAGCGCGAGACTGTGGGCATACTAACCTGTAGGCCCCTTCTACATGTGGATGTGAGCAACAATTAATCCATTATGCATGAACTTCCTCCTGGGATGGTAAAGGGAAACTTGGCCGGAATACCAACGTGGTGTTTTGCAGGATCTCACCCACTGTACAGAGAGGCATTCAGATAGACTCTCATCACCTTAAAAAGACAAAATCAATGTAAAGGTTGCTCTGCACTGATGGATGTTCAGCTGCTGTGCGGCATAATGAGCTCTCCGCTGCAACAGAATCATGCAAATGTTATAATACTTCTATTATTATAATGGGAACTCGGAGAAAGTGGTTTACAAATGTGTTTGGCTTTATTTGTGCTCTGAAAGCGTGATGTTCATTTTACCACAAGGTTTAAAGGCTTCGTTTGTAAGGATGACAAAACACCTTTTCAGAAGGCTTTTTTTTTCTTTTGGTAAGATCTCTGGTTACCTAATTATATCCTAATTTAAGTCCTGTCCACACTTAAATGGATCTTTAGCAAATCCAATGTTTTCTGCTGCATTCACACCTCTTGTCCACATGCAAACGGGTATATTTTTATAACCAATTTTGAATTATTTGATTTGTAAAATAAGTAAATAAATGAACATTTTTATTGGATCAGTGCGTACTTGTCAGAGATTTTGAGAAATGATACAAATTTTGCATACCCTAATTGCTTTGAGCACTAAAATCACAACAATAAAGCTGTTTTGGTCATGTCTTTTGTCTCCCCAGTCCCTTCCATGTCTCTCCCCTTTTTCCCTGTGTCCTTGGTTCTCTAGTTTGCTGGTTTTCTGGTCCTATCTGGTCTCCCAGTGCAGTTTAGTTTCCCATTGTATCGTTTTATCTATTTGGTGTTTTGATTAGTTCTCCTTCTTGTTTGTCTTTTGCTACTTAGCTCCAAAATAAATATTAATTTTACAAAATAATTTTACAAAATAAATATTTAAATCCCAGCTAAATATTTTTTTGGCTAAACCTAAATATTATTTGGCAAACTAAAAGTTTAGCTCCAAATTAAATATTTAGCTGGAATCTAAATATTTATTTTAGAAAAAAAAAATATTTTGGAGCTAAATATTTAGTTCGTAAACTATATATTTAGCTTCAAATATTTAGTTAGTAAGTTAAATATTTACTTTACAAACTAAACATTTATGTCTGACCTAAATATTTAGTTTGCTAACTAAATACTTAGTTGGGAACTTTACATTTATAAATGTATGAATAACAGAAAAATAAAGTGCGATTTTTTTTCTCTTATGACAGGCTAAATAACACACGCTAAATTATGACTCTTTGACTTTACAAATGGCACCCCATAATCTACTCTCCTACTTAGATTATTTCTGTTAGCTTTTGTTCTTGTGTTCATTCCCTTTGCTCATTATTTTGTAAGATCCTGTTTAGTTTGATCAGATTCATAGTTTCTCCTTATTTCCTCAAGCCTTTCAGTAATCTCCAGGTTTTGTTTCTCTGTGGCTTTTGTTTTTCTTAGTTTCATTTATCCTCCCCCTTCAATATTATTAGTGTCTTTAGTTTCTTTTATTATCCAGTTATTTCATTTTCCTATCCTTCCTGCATATTTTGTTTCTCCCCCAGTGTCCTGTTAATCATTTTCACCTGCAACTAATCAGTACTCATCGCACCTGTTCCTTGTTCCTCATTACTGCACAATCTATTTAAACTCTGCTTGGTTTTTCACTCGATGGTTCCCTGTGTGTGATATGTGTTTGTACTGTGTTCCTTGTGTGCGTGACTTCATTTAAAATAAATGATTTATTTTCAACTTTACCTGGTGGTATGACAATATTTTAGGTTGCATGCATGCACAATTTCAGCTAAAATCTCTGTAGCATTTAAACTTGCTATAGAAACCAAACCTCTGTAAATCAATCTCAGTGCCTTCCCCTAAAAAAGTTTTATCTTTAGCAGGAATGGAAATGTTAGACATTTCTGGGAAATGTTTTGAAAGAAGACTAGTAAATATACTCCCACTCAGCAGAGCTTGTACGGTATACAGTATGCATGTTTGCAACCAACTATACTTGGAAACACATAATTAACTGCCTCCTCTTTTACACCACAAGCACATCTAGAACATCAAGCACAGGCGTTGTTTAATTATTATTTAAATAAAAGAAGCAAAACAAAATAAAGGAAATGCTCCAAGATTTAATGAGAATGTTATAATTTATTTCATGATGTTTCATGTTAAGCATAAAGCTATCACTGTTACAGAAATGACTTTTCCTTTTGACTTGTGTTGGTACTAACTCATGCGTTATGTTCATGTGAAGCAAAAAAGCATTAGTGAAAAGTTGAGATTCATCATAGATCACAATCAAATTATTTTCCACTATTTCATTCTCCAAAGAATATTTAGACATTTAACTTACATCGCTCAGCACCGACATTTAAAGGTGGACTTCAAGGAAGGAGAATTTCTTTTTAGATAAGGGACCCAGGTTGCACATGAAATAAAAGACTGGAGTGGTTCATCTGGCCTTGGGAGTGCTGACTTTTGAGGGACACATTTCAAATGCAGGAGTATGAGATACATTAGCATAACACCTTTAAACATGTATGTTTGAACTGATGAATTTTGTTTGGATCACCATCAATCACATTTAAACCATTGATGGTGACAATGTTCTAAAAACCTTCATAAGAAATATCAATAATAATGTGAGCTGCAGAGCTTTGTTTTCTTGTCACTGACATTTTTGAACATGTTCAGAAATTAGCAGGACCAGATGTTACTATGAATTAAAAAAGGAGTCATTTTGGGCATTTGGATCCAAAGCAATTGATCGTAAACTTGCATCAATTTAGGGTTGGTGACCAAATCATTGATGGACACAAGAGACTACTTTTATACTGCAACAGGACATTTAGGACAAAATGTGTGCCGATGTCAAAGTTTGGACTCTTTGATATCATAAGAGACATAGATATATGTAAAACTTAAAAAAAAATTAAAAGTTTATTAATATGGCGCCAATCGCAACAGGAAAAAGTATTCGTAATGAAAATTTACAGTGTCGCAATTTCTCCAGCTCAGTTCAAACCTGGCTTTAATGAATGAAAGAATGGATGAAATGTTTATTCTGAACATTAAAGGTGAGGTTCACTGAGAAACATATAATAGTTGTTTTTTTTTTTTAAATTATCGCCACTAAGTTTCACATGCAGGCTGAACATGAAAATAGTCCTCTTCCCCTATTTCCTGGATTAGCTGCTGATAGAAAACAGACGGGGAAATGCTCGGATTAGAAAAGCCTGACAGATCTACATCACGCTGTAAATTAGCGTTCATGGACTCGCCCATCTTGACTCACAGCGGGGAAGACTGTTGTTGGTTTAGCGTCCAGGAAACAACAGAGAACATGTCGACTAGTAGAAGCTAACCATTAGCATTAGCAACTCCACCACACAACAGAACTCCTCCAGGCTTGTTATTGGTGGAGATAAAACATCAATGTTGCAGAACAAGAGTCAGTGGCAGAGTCATGTTGCTCTTAGCCAATCAGTTGCAAGATGTTTGTACATCATAAATAATGAGTCAGGCTCCAAATCCTGCTGCTCTCCTCTGACTAATTTCTACTTCCTGAAACAGGAGCGCCAGAGCTTCTTTCCCACAGAAACGACTCGCAAGGCATTCATTTCTACTAGCGATGACGGCAGTTTGAGTGTAGGCCCTCTTTAATATAATAAAAACAAATGTCAACAGGGACAATAAAATTATACACGTAGCATCATTTTTTTCTTTCATGACCATTAAAATATTTATTAACGTGTGTATTTGATCATGCTTTCATTCTCCTTTTAACAAGTATAGCACAAATTCTTCACTACAACTGGTTTCATGTGTAGTTTGTTGCATTTCAATTATGTTTCTTAACGAGCTAAAACCAAAAACGTGGTTATTTATGTTCTAGGCTAAATTATTAATATGCACATTTTTATACATGTAAATTGATGTCACTTATTTATATGAAGGTGTAATGAGAACAAATAGTGGTGTAATGGTTTCTTGTATAGGGGGAATATTTTAACCACTGCTGTTTGAGAATATGAATTAAGGGGTAGGGGGTATGGGACTAGCAGTAGAAAATGGGATTTGGAAAAAATGTAGAGTGAGAATCCCACAATAATGTCACTGTAAGTGAAATAAAATGCACAATAACACTGAAGTTTGCATTTTATTAAACCATAAATAAATAATCCATCTAGTTAAACAAACTGCAAAGCCAGATATGAGTCATTTTCTGCCTAATTGTTATTGGTTTTTAATTACAACTTATTCTAAGGAAACGCCATGCTACACTAACTCCTCTGACATCTGAAAGCATCCCAAAGTACGGCACAGTTCACCCCAAAAAAAAAAAAAAAAGAAATGCAACTAAAGTCAGTCGGAGCTTCTAGCAACATTTCCTCTGATTTTTGTGAAAAGGAATTAGAAGGGTGCTCTAATTTGAGAAGCCCGTTGATTCGTCAGCTATGGGGTTTGCAACATGAAGTTAACAAGGACTCTCTGCAGAGCTGTTGCTGGGTGTCTAAGTGCTCTCTGGGGTATAAAATCCTACAACTAATTCAATAGTTTACACTGAGTTGAAAATAAGAGCACATCTATTCCTACTTTTGTTCCAGTTTTTACTAATTGTGTTGGAGTGACTGGCTTCATGGATGGACAGCTTCTGTGCTTGTGTGAGACATTACAATCAATCAAACACCCAGTTTTTTTGAGTTGCTGCAGCTCTTTGATTGGTTTGTGTGTTTGTATTCAATTACAGCCGTCCCAGCGGGGTGTGGAAGGTGGCTGGCATGGGGGTGGATCAGCATCGAGGCACAGAACTAGAGAGAAGAATAATTGTCAGCTCTTGCCGTGTCAGCTGTGGTGATGAAGAGGCCAAAACAGCTGCAGTCTATCCACCCCCCGTCCTCCAAACCACCACCACAGTCTTCCTCTTTATCCCTCCTCCCCTCTGGACTCCCACCCAACATCAAAGGGAGTCTGTGACATGGCTTCGGCTGAGCTGGCTGCTTGGCTGGGGTGGCTGCACTTAAGGCACGTCTAGGGTTTGATACTATAAGCACATCCCACAGTGAAGCCGGAGAGCCACAAACTTTGTTCTTTTATTTTAGCCTCATTAGCGTCCATCCGGTGCTTCGGGCTCGCCGACACAGGCCAGCACACCCCTGGTCCCCGTGCTTCTGTTTCTGTTTCTCAGAGATCACGCTGCCACGGATTGTGTAATGGCCTCTCGCTGGCATCGCTGCCCATGATGTCTGCAGCGCGAAGAGGCAGGAAAAACCTGCCGTGGCGGGCGCTTCACCCCGACCTGTCTCTAATCTGAATCAAAGACCACTTGTGAGTGGAAGATCCTTTCACTCAAGATGTCCACCTTTTTAAGGGGATTAGTCACCAGTGGGATCCTGCATTCACAGTTTGAAGGAAATTTCTGCAGACTTTTAAAGAAGTTGGGCTTTCTGACCAGAACAATGTCACATTCTGTCCCTGTGTGGTTGACATTGTTCCAGGCTGCCATCCTGAAAGGAAGGGAGGTCACTTTGGTTCTCTTTGTGAAACGTGGTGTTTCTCTGAGGGAGGTGGCAGGGCAGTTGGTCCGTCAGGCACCTGCTGGGAACACGAGAGCACACCATTTCCTGTGTGTGCTATGAGCTATGGGCAATCTAGGCAAGGCCGCACAATTGAGAAACATACTTTCATACTTTCCACTCCTGCTCTGCCAACAACATAAGCACCAGTTATTTGCTCCCATTAACCACTTATCGACAAAGAATGAAGACAAATATGAGTTAAATCAGAGCAGATGAAAAATAAATCATGGAGATAACTGGTATGTAAACTAAATACAGGAACATATACTGAAAAGCCCCCTAGTGGCTGGCTACGGTAAAAGTTTCAAGCTCCGCCCCTTCCATGTAAATGAATGCGCCATTGTCCAGACTAAAAAATGAAATTATAACCCCTGATGCTTTTTCCTACTTTTTTTGGTTGATTCATTCAGTTTCTCCCTTTCTGTTGTATCTCAAATATTTATCTCATAATAAATTTAGTTGTTAGTTATTTGATTCTTTGCAAAAACACCAATAAGTAAAGTGAGTAGATGGGACTTTTAGCCTCACATATTGAGATTCGGACTCCAGTTCCACATCTACAACATCACAATGCCAATCAACAGGATCACTTGCCTCACTTTTCAACAATGGAAGAAGGTGGAGATTCTCCACTCACTATTATTATTGATGATGTGGAAAGAGAATAATATAATTCAGAAACCACTAAAACAGGAAAATTGTCTAATCCCAGGTGAGAAATAGTTCAAACTCCTTTTCTTTTGAATAGAAAGTTATCGCCAACTATTGGCAGTAGTGAAAACTACTGAGCAGCTACACACAAATTATTTGACTGTATAAACATGGAAAGAATACTCAGACATATGGGTCTAACCAAGGGGGACCTCACAGACCCAGAGCTGAAGCCAACCCGGAAGTGACAAAAATTGCATTTCCACCTTCATCCGCTAGGGCCTGGCACCAGAAACGAGCAAATCTTCATTGACTTCCATGTTAAACATGGCAATTTCACAGCAGAAATAAACATGTTTACAGCCTGGTTCAAAAAACATTTTAGGTTTTAATATGTCTAGTTTACAGTCATGACAACTCTGAGGGGGTGATTTTTTTTGTAAATATTTCATTTAGGTGTAAATGCTTGCAATTATGAATAATTAGATTTGATTGACAGGTAGCATTAGCGTAAGAGCTAGCATAAGCGGCTAGCTCTGGGAAAGGCCTCAGACTCACGTTAATAGATGTTCGTCCATTTTGACTCTCTGAACTTTAGTTGTGTCCTCTGTGTGTTCGTGTTTAGATGTTAATCATGGAATTATTTGGACAAAGATGGCAAGCTGTGGTATTGATTGCACTAAGATCATCCAAGAAGTCTCTGCTTCATTTTTATCAGTAAGTAAAATTATATTTCTGTACTTTATTTTGCTGGTTGAATGGGGGGAAACGCTATGTGTTTGTGTACATTTAACATAACACTACTTGGTCAAAGATGGGTTCAAATATAGAGTGTTGGTGGAGCTGGCTAGGTGATGAAACTTGAATTAGGTAAGCTGACTAAGGCTAGCGGAGGTTTTCGGGCTTCGTTGGTTTACCGCGGTCAAAGACCGCTGCAGACGGAAGGATTAGAGTTTCGGTACCAAGCGTCTCCCTTCAGCAGCAGCAGTCCTGCAATCAGAGATCCACGAGTCTGCCGATCCATCCTCTCGGAGGCAGCTAAGTGAAGCGGGCGCCCGGCTTCTTCCGGCCGGGAACACCTGCTAGACGCAGGTAGCCGGATGCTACCGTCTCCCAGGGGAGCCGAGCTTCTTTCAATAACTTCACTTATCAGCATGGGTGTCAATTTGTTTTTAATGAAATCTTATTGGTGATGATTTGAAGTAAAAAATCTGACCTGTTGTCAGAAATGTGATACATTCATCAGGGACCATGTGGTGTTCTCTATATAAACTCAATAGATCAAAACGTGTCCAGGGATAAATGAGTTTTTTGTACAGTTTTCTGCAAGCTAAGAAGTTACGGCTTTTACAGCTTGTTTATCTCTGTTGATAAAGGCGTCTTGCCTTCAGTGCACTTCACTGAAGCCACCAGTCGTATGTTTGTTTCCATCTCAATGAACGATCCATGGAAATGTGATACGGAAGCAAAGATCAGCAGAAAAGAAGGCTTTTTCTCTTTGTCACCGAGCAGAAGGAGACGAGAGGCTCGGAGATAGGAGAATCTTGCTGTCAACTCTTCTGACAGTGTTAGGAATGATCGATGGCGAGGTGTAAGCTTAGCAGCTGTAAAGATAGACACTATAGGCTTGTCAAAGTCTGGTAGAAGAGAAAAAAGGGATATAATCAGGGGACGCTGCTCTGCTAAAACAAGATCTCTTTCTTTTGTCTGAGCAAGTGTCAAAAATGTGTCGGAGTAATTGAGCTGCTCTGTCCTTTCATTAATTAAATTTCAACACCTACATAATTAAGCCGGTGCTTTAATGAAATCTTTGGAGCTGGAAGCTGTGAGAGGAGACGGCATCTATGCTGCGATAATGAGGCAGAACATGTTAATATATAGGTGCGATCGTAAGGTGTTGAAACACAAGATGTTAATTTTCACTTAGAGGAAAAGTTACTGCTGCTTTTGTAAAGTCAGTTCTTTGTAAAAGAAGACGGATCAGGTCGGACACAGTCTGACTGATCAAAACTACCATTTTGAATGAATATAAGAGAATTAGTTTATTGAACAGCGTGTGATATTTAAGGGAACATGTTGGTTTATAGAGCATTTTAGGATTAGTAAGTAAGGATGAAGCGGGACCTTGAGGATTGAGAGAAGAATTTTCACAAGTTACAATATTTGGAAATTTGCAAAATGTATTCAACAATGTGAAATCATTAAAAGACCTGTGTACATGTAGTAGTGGTGTTGGTGAGTGGTAGTGGTGGTGAGTAGTGGTGGTAGTAGTAGCAGTGGTAGTGGTGGTGAGTAGTGGTGGTAGTAGTAGCAGTGGTAGTGGTGGGTAGTAGTGGTAGTAGCGGCGGTGAGTAGTGGTAGTAGCGGCGGTGAGTAGTGGTAGTAGCGGCGGTGAGTAGTGGTAGTAGTAGCGGCGGTAGTAGTAGTGGCGTGAGTAGTGGTAGTAGTAGCGGCGGTAGTAGTAGTGGCGGTAGTAGCGGCGGTGAGTAGTGGTAGTAGTAGCGGCGGTAGTAGTAGTGGCGGTAGTAGCGGCGGTAGTAGTAGTGGCGGTGAGTAGCGGCGGTAGTAGTAGTAGTAGCAGTGGCGGTGAGTAGTAGTAGCAGTGGCGGTGAGTAGTGGTAGCAGTGGCGGTGAGTAGTGGTAGCAGTGGCGGTGAGTAGTGGTAGCAGCGGCGGTGAGTGGTGGTAGTAGTAGTAGTAGTGGCGGTGAGTAGTGGTAGTAGTGACGTGAGTAGTGGTGGTGGTTAGTGACAGTAGCAGTAGTGTTGGGACTACAGAAATATGCAGTAGTAGTAGTGTTAAGGGTAGAGGTGGTGGTGGGACTGAGCAAATATGTAGTAGTAGTAGTAGCGGTAGTGATGAGACTGAAAAAATATGTTGTTGTAGTAGCAGTAGTAGTGTTGCGACAGAAAATGTGTAGTATGTAGTAGTGGTAGGGGTGGTAGTAGTAGTGGAGATATTGATGGGACTGAAAGAAATGTAGTAATAGTAGTAGTAGTAGTAGTAGTGCTAGTACTAGTAGCAGTGGGAGTGATGGGACCAAAACAATTATGTAGTTGGTGGTGGTAGTAGTAGTACTAATAGTAGTAGTAGTTGTTGTTGTTGATGATGTTGTAGTGGTGGGACGGAAAAATATTTATCATTATTATTAGTAGTAGTAGTGATAGAACAACACAGTTTTGTAGGAGGCCAGTTATATAATCTGTAGGACAATAACATGATGCACCCCCTGATTTAAACCACTGTGTGTATTTTGATTTTTTGAGTGAAGAGAGGACTGTTTATTATTTCAGTAACCTTCAGATGTTTTATAAATAAAATAGAAAAAACTTTAAAATTTAAATTGTAACCTGGCTTGTTAAACCAAATGTACTTGTGTTTTAACAGAGGCTGTCCCCCTCCTCTCCCACAAACTGCTGGCAGTCTGCACCAGCTCCTCATTACACTACTTGTGTTTTAGCAGCTCTATCAAGCCAAATAGTTAGCTGACTCTGCTTTAACTAAAACTTAGAAAGTGGATGCAGAAGACTTGTTAGATTTACATTTTCACCATCATTTCAACTTCCTTTTTCACATTTTGCAGATGGAGAGAAATTCATTCGCATTAGAAATTTGGTAACTCTGCAGGCTGTCATGCTGTCGGACAACCATCTTACTGAGGCTTTTAGAAAGTGCACTCACCGAACATGGTTTTAACTTTAATTTACTTGAAAAACATCATCCATGAGGAAATTTACCATGGTAACCAGTAAAGGTAGTAACCATATCATCCCTACAACTAAGTTGTATTATATCCTTTTCTCATGTAATGCTCTATAGCTAAAGCACGAATGTTCATTTTGTCACCGAGAGGCCAAAACCACACAAAAAGAAGAATTTAAACACTGCTATGTATATTTTTTACCCTAGCAACTCCTCTGTAGCAATCAGGATTAAAATAGATCAAGAAAAAAAGCTATATATTCCAGCTATGTTATTTTGATATGCCTGTACATGCAAATTTTCAAAAATCCCCATAGGCTTCCTTATTCCCACTAACAGCAATATGCTTGATCTCTGTTATTATAGACAGTTTAGTGTGTAATATGCAACGCTGGCCAGATAGAATAGGATTGGGTGCAGAAAGACAGAAAGGAGAGAGGATGGGGGATAAATATTACCTTGCATATTTTCCTTCTTTGCTCATTTTCGGCTGATCCCCCGCTTGCCTGCATGCTCCCTGTCGCACACACATACCTAATCCTACGAGGGGATTGTCAAGAGTCCTGTGCATAATGAAGGTGGATATTTCTCCGCTCGTAAGTAGGCCGGGTAATGTAAATTGTATCACTGTCTTGCAGTTAGTGCACACCTTGTGCTTTGACACAAATAAAGTGTTGTTTGATATTAAACATGAGCGGGGATGGATGAGAGGAGGAAGCAGCAGCTTGAGGAGATTATAGGGTTAGGCTTGACGCCCGTTCAGCATATTCCTGCAAGTTAAAACTCTGAAGAAATGATGGTGGTTCTAAACAATGGGTACCATTTGAGTCAATTAATAGAATGAAAAAGAGCTCCCCTCTATCCAGTGGAGATCCCAAAACCCCAAACTCGGTTAAAGAGGTCTAAAGGAGCGGACCTTGCACTTCTTACAAAAAGACAATTGGGAGTCGAGGAAAACTGAAGGGGGTTCAAATTGTGGAGAAACATTTATTCAGAGGAAGATTCCACCTGGTAAATGGTAAGATGGTTTATACCTTGTATTTGTATAGTGCCTTTTATGGTTCCACAACCCCTCAAGGCACTTTACAACACATCCATTCTTTACCCACACACTCACACACTGATGATGATGAGCTACATTGTAGCCACAGCTTTGTTTGAAAATGTGAAGGCACTTTATAAATAAAGATGATGATGACATAACGATCTGGTTACGAGACAAGCACTTAACCCCTCTGCGACCGTAGAGTGTATGAACCATAAGAAACACAATGCAAGGAAGGACCCACGACTTAAGTTGCAGGAAAGCTGGACATATTAGGTGTTATTTTGAAAAAAGTTAAATATGTGCACAATAAGGAAGAATTCTACAGTGAAATAATCATAAAATGGTCTAATGTCTCAACCATGTTGAAAGGAAGGTTACTCTAAAACAGATTTCATCCTCAGCCAGCTGCAGGGTTGTCAGTTTTTCTTGTTTTAAAATGACCAAAGCGGGAAGTAGTCATAGTTTAAACTCTGTCTTGCCTCCATATGTCTTGGTTCCAGAGCCAATCAAATGTAAACCTCGGGGGTTGCCAAGTCTGCACCAGCAATCAACTTAACTGGCAGCAGTTACTCAAATGTGACAACAGGATGTATTTCTTACTTCATGCACCTTTTTAAAATCATACAAGCTATTTAAACCCTTTTCGAGTCCCCGCATAATGTCTGCTAATTGTGAAACCCTGGTTCATTAAAGACTAGTAAACTGTTCATGAGGTCAAAGAGGCAAATGGTAGGTTCAGCACCATGGACAGCGACTGAGTGGCATTTTTCTGTCACAACAAATCTAGAGTTGTCCTGAAAAAAACTAAATTTGCAGGAGGGGATATGTTCTGCACTAATATGAAAATATATTTCACTGGGTCCTAGAGCACATCTGGGCTGGTGCAAAAGTTATTAAGAAATGCAATGAAGTTGTTTGGTTTTCCCCTAGTCAAATGAAACACTGCTTGGTTCTTTGAAAACACACCCATTAGAACCCATTAGAACCATTCAAATCATTCATTCAAATTTGTTGCTATTTGATGGTTTTTCTGTGTTCTATGGTTTATTTCATATGGATTATCTGACACAGCTCACTGTATTTGAGTAAATCTTCTCTGCAGATCAACAACCACTAAACGTGCCATTGTTAAAACCCAGTGGGCCGCCTTTAAGAGTCCCTCAATGACTTTGATTGTGCTACTGAAACACTGGGTTTAGTCCAAAGCTGCTCACTGATGTTAAAAGTGTGATTGGCTATTTAAAAAATAAAGCCAGGAAGGGAAACCAAGAGTCCATGCACACTTGTGGGGGCTAGGAGAAAAGTAGAAGGACAGAAATATAATGTGGAGTTAGTGTGAGTAACAAAGGATGAATATTAAGAGAAGTGAAGAAATTAATGCCAATTAGTATGCCATGATTGTTGAGGCCCTTTCGAGCCTCCCTCTTAAGGACTCCACTTCTTCCAGGTGCCCTGTGTCACAATGAGGTGGTAAGATGGTAATTTGTATGAGAAATTAGAAATCAGGGATGCTGATAGGAATAAATGCATAAATATATTAAAAGACAATTTGGTATGCATGATATTGCACAATTAGTTCTACGACTACGTGTCTTTTTTAAGGGTAATGTTCAAATAACAGGAATCTGATTACGCTCATTGTTATGAACAGTTTGAAATACTTTAGCCTATTTTAGTTTTGCACAAAAACTGGAAATTACTGGTTCTGATGTGAAAGTACCAATAAAACCCACCATCAATTTTGTTTATGTTACTGATTGGCAGTTTTTTTGTGTATTTCTCAATGTGTCAATCAGCTGGTCTGGTGGTTGAATGTAAAAGGCAGGCACGACAAAGAAAACTAATATGTATTATTAACTCCTCATGAATCCAGTAATAGCTGCCAGTTTGTGTTGGTTCTGCTATTTAGGTGTCAAAATGTTCAGCTTTTTGTTTGGTTTTTTTCAGCTGGCTTTGCAACACTGACCAACTTAAAATCAGAGGAGGGATGGCTGGAGTGCTTGCTTTTAGGGGCCAGTAAAGGCTTATAATGCCAATAAATGGGCAAGCAAATCAGAATGTTCTGTTTTAAGACCACCTTACAGTGGTCCCTCGATATAACACGGTTCACCTTTTTGCAGCCTCGCAGTTTCGCAAATTTTTTTTGTGCAATTTTGCATGTTTTTATTTTTTACAGCTCGTTGTGTCCTGCGTTCAAAGGTGCAAAAGTTTGAACAAGAGAGAAAAGTGTGAAAATGTTAATGCCTGTCTGAGAAAAGTGTATAAAGTGTGTAGTCAGCCCTAAAACATTGTGGCGGTGCGCTGGGACGAGCACGTCTGCGGAGGAGAAGAGAGCGGCTGTGTCAGTGGGAGCACGCTGTGCCACGGCTGGATCGCATTAGTAATCAGCGCTCCTGCATCTTTATATACGGGAGGAGGAGTCGCGACTCTACAACGTGACGAGAGCCTGAAACGCTGGAGTGAGTGTGTGCAAATAAAACTGTTGCTCTGCATGCATACTGGAAATAAAACTGTTGAGAAACAGACATTCTGGTGTGTGTGTGTGTGTGTGTGTGTGTGTGTGTGTGTGTGTGTGTGTGTGTGTGAGAGAGAGACAGAGAGAGAGTGAGAGAGAGACCACAATAGTAATTGCATACACTACAAACATCTATAATAATTATAAAAAATGAAGCTGACTACTTTGCGGGTTATTTTTAGAATGCAACTCCCAGGATAAATGAGAGACCACCGTACTCTCTCCATAACCTTCCCAACCTACTAGAACTTGACAAAATTATGTCATTATAATATCATTACAACTCACAAAATAAATTTTCCAGCTACTTTCTGTATTCCCAAGACCCTCCCTTGGGCCTTCACTGTGCTCTATACATCGGTATAAATCACAAGCAGGGGAGAAGTGGCTTTCAGTGAGTTCAGGAGAATCCCAGAACGGCCGGTGTTGGTCATAACCCCCACACCGCTTTAAACTAATTGGGAGAAGAGTAGAATTAAACTACTTCCGGTTTCTAGAAATGTACTAAAAAAATAACTTGACCACGGTTGGCCAATACTCAATGTGATTGGCCAATCTGAAACTTAAACATCTGATTTTTAAGTTGTTGGAATATGTTTTAGTTAATGACTGCACCATTGCCAATAATAAATAAAAAAAATTGAAAGATTTCTCAGTCTGGGAAAGATACAGAAAGATATATTTGGAGTCGGTAATGCATTTATCACCTCCTGATTGGACTATGCAAATTCATTCCTGTTTCGGCTCTAAACCAGCTGCAGATTGTGCAGAACGCTGCTGCTAGGTTTCTAACAAACACTAGCAGACACAGTCACATTACTCCGGCTTTAGCACATCTCCATTGGGCTACCAGTGGGTTTCTTATCTGTGCGACCTGATCACACCATACGAGACAGACCGAGCTCTTAGGTCAGCTGACCGCTTGATGCTGAGTATTCCCAAAATGAACTACAAAACACGGGGGGGACACGCCTTTGTGCATGCTGCTCCAGCCCTTTGGATGCCGATCTTTGTATGCCAAGCATCATCCGTGGCAGTCTTCAAGGCACGACTGAAGACTCACTTTTATGATTTGGCTTCCTTTTTATGTGTTTTTAAACTTTTCATTTCTTTTAATGTTTTTAATTGCTTTTTTAGCTGCCTTTACTGATTTGATTTGATCTGTTTTGTATGGCTTTTATGTAAGTGTGTCTGTGCAGCGCTTTGGCCAGCTCACATGCTGTTTGTCTTATAAATAAACTTGCATGTATGGTAGATAAGGATAAAGATAGGATAGCTCTTAGTGATGGGACTTATGGCTGTTTGAAGGGAGCCATTCGTTCGAGAGTTGTTTACCTCAAAGTTACATTAAAACCAAGCACACCATTGTTTTTCTTGTGAAATTACCAATAAGTTTGATGTGTCACATGACCCTCTTCATATTGAAAAAACAAAAGTTGGATCCAAGATGGCCGACTTCAAAATGGCCACCATGGTCACCACCCATCTTGAAAAGTTTTCCCCCTCACATATACTAATGTGCCACAAACAGGATGTTAATATCACCAACCATTCCCATTTTATTAAGGTGTATCCGTATTAATGGCCCACCCTGTAGTTTCACCACAACCTTTCCAAAATCAGACACACAGCACATAAAACAAAATCATTAAACAATCTTTCACACAAGCTTCATTGTGAAAGCGTTTACTCCCAGTCTCAAGTTAATCATGCTTTTAAAAAGAATATTCAGTTAATTATAGTTCGTTGAAATAAATCAGAAAGGATCAAATTGGTATTGGCAGGTCAGCTGACTGACAGCAACCTGCAGTTTTTGAAGACAAAGCATTTCCAATGAAGGAATACTTTGATTTCTTTAAAGTAATGGTCTTATGTTCAAGGTGTTTTGGTACAACAAATACATTTATATTAATTAACCATTAGATCATTATCAGCTGAATGGCTCATGTTGAAAAATGATCAAAGATTTCAAATAGAATGGAAGGCTTTTATTGTCCCTGGATCAAAGAATTTACTCTTTCAAGTGTTCTGGACCCAGTGAGGCAAAAGCTGCCACATCAAAATCCTTCATTCAAACACCCCGACTAAAAAGGAAGATGGACAATACAGATACAATAAAGAGCCGATGATATCGCCGCTTAGGGCAAAGGAAGCTCATAAAAAGAGCAGTGACTTAAAATATGGGCCACTGTGTTTTCTCTGAAGTAATGAGGGCTGTAATATAGCTGATGAAATCAAGACCCCCATGGGCTGGAATTCCGAAAGAGAAGGTATAAAACAGCCTTTGATTACAATGCCACGGGCTTTTCTCATAATGCAATAACCTAAAATGCAGCTGAAATCGAGTAGATCATTTATTCACGGCATTGTTTCGAAAGGACGGGTCACAAAAATTCAAACTGTGGCTAGTATGACCGTGGTCAGAAATAAGGGTTCACTGTGAGGTCAGTTTTCTTTTTTTTTTTTAAACAATGAAACCGTATTAAGAGGAGCCATCTACGGGCTGTAGTAGTGAGGATTGTCTTGAATCCAGCACACGGCAGCCCAGCCGCTGCACTGAATTAGATGTGGAATGAGGTGTTTTGTTGGCGTTATTATAGCCACATTATGTGGACAGCTAGATCCTCCCTACTGGGCCCAGTGGGCTTAGAGCTCGTAGGGAACAGAGGGAAAGATGAGAGATGTAAGCAAAGATGGGAAAAAGGGGGAAAAAAAGAGCTGCCTGGCCAAATTACAATTTTTTTGGTTTTATTAATGGAAGAGAAAAAAGAAGTGAGCTCGGGTTTGAAGATTGAGGGAAATTAGAGTAATCATACACTAATGTACTAGGAAAAGCAAACCTTTTGTGGTGTTTTTGCATTAAAAAAATTTTTTGCTCCTTACTACATCTTCAGCTGCCTCTTGAATGCTCTTCAGTTTGCCTCCTTGGAGGTAAAAAGCAATGGTACCTGGAATAATCTGCATAAGTAGAATCTTTGAATAATAATTTCTGCTTGACCAGTCAAGTTATATTCAGAGAGAACCATGATAATAAAAGCAGAGTTCAGTTCCACTACCCACACCCAGGCCTAAGTCCTGGCAGACCTGTAGAAACCCTAACCCCCTAACCCTAAACGATTTCAAAAAGCAACACATCATCATCATCACACTAAAGAAAATAATATAAGGATGCACAGGCATTTAAAGAAGGACAAAAATGACATCCATATGGGAGACCTTTAAGGTCAAAACCTCTGCTGATCATAAACAACACAAAGCCCATTTCAAATACACAGAAAAAGAAATTTAAATAATCCATATGATCCCCAGGACTTGTGGGAAAACACTCTGGACAGATGAGACAAAAGTTAACATTGTAAAACAGTGTCCATCCTGTTCTGTCTGGTATAAAACTAACTCTGCATTTCAAAAAAATATCAAACCAACAGTCAAGCATGGTGGTGGTAGTGTGATGGTATGGGGCTGCTTTGGTGCTTCAGGACCTGGACCACTTGCTGTAACTGGTGTAACTATGATTCCTGCTGTATGGCACTTGTGTCATGTCCCTCTGTTATCTGTGAGAGCGTGCAAAAGCAGTCAGTCAGATGCGTGTGTCTCACACTCAGTGCTGAGAGTTGGCAATCTGACCTTTGACCTTAAACCTTCCAATGCGGCTGAATTAAAGCAATTCTACAAAGATTAGGCCAAAAAAAAAAAGCTCTGCAGTTATGACCAGTTATCACAAATGCCTGATTGTAGTTGTTGCCATAAGTACTTTTCCAAATAGGACCAGGTTAGTTTGGATATCTTTCCTCCATTAAAGCTGCAATAGCAAGTCTGCAAATAGCTTTTAAACACAAACAAAGTCACAGAACTCTCACGCCTCCTGTCGGCTATCATCGCTTGGCCATGGCCCCTGATACCGGAACCCGCATTAGAGTAAACGAGACAGCGCTAAACACCTTTTGTTGTCCGTGACTTCAAATGGTGTTTTTCTTTTTGTGTAGTTTCTCCTAAAGTTGAAGTGGTAGCAGCCGGCTGTTTCTCCTTCTCTGATATTACTGAGCCGAGAACCTCTCACACTTGAAATCTGCAAGGGAGCAAATACTTTTTTTGCAGCACAGTATGAGCACTTTGATTCAAAAAAGAAAGTCTTATGTCACTCATAATTCAATCAGCACAAGTTTTAAGTTACAGCTCAGCACAGAAAAAGGAACCAAGCTCTGCACACAGCTCAGACAATCACATTTCATATTGTTCCTTCCACCCAGTGACTTTACAGGAAATGGGTGAGACTGGATATGAGTCAGATTTCTCCTGAGCAATCATGTCTAAAACAATAGCCTGTGCATTCAGGACAGGATATGTTGTGGAAAAGGTATTTCTTCAGAATTGTACCATCACAGTGGATATGAATGATAATCACCAAGAATCAATGAACACACATCGACCGGTTTCTCCAAATGCTGACCTGCTTTGATGGTTATGAAAACAGTGATCACCAACAAATGTGTTCATTGGAAGCCATCTAGGAGTTTATATAACTTACCTGAGATTTCCATAGACAAAAGAATCTGTCACAAAGGGAAGGCCCTGATCAATAGCTGCCATCTTTTGTGGTCATGCCTCACAGTGACCAAGACCGTGAGAGCAAAGTTATAGCTATTTGCACACGAGAGAGTAATGGAAGGAGGTGGCGGGGTGTTGAAAGCAATGAGGAGGCCAAGAAAGGAGCGCCTCTCCTGGAAAAATCAATGCTAATGACTCTGGAGTGCTGTAGACATTACTTACACAAACATAGGTGTTCACACATACAAACACAACAGAGTTTTTAATCATATCCACACCATACTAAAGAGTAATGATCCACAATCACATCTCAATTATTTGGTCTTCCCCATGTAAGCATGATGAAATCAGCACACGATCATTTGAGCAAGTGGAGCCACTGCATCTATATTTTTAACAGTACAGATGCAAACATGTTCATATTTTATTTTTTATATATTTTTGTCACAAAATAAACTTTAAAATTTAGATTAAATTCTTAAATAACTTTTAAATGCCTTTTGAAGTGGTTCAGTCCACCGTAGCCTGTTTGCTACTAGCATTCAGGTAGCATTTAGCCATGAAAATGAGACAAAAAGCAAAAAAATGAATAAATTCTACCAAAACAATCTCTGAAACCCACATTTGAAGGTCTGAACACTCATATAATAAATACATTTGCAGTGGTCTCTAGTAGGAATGAATGCCTTGTAAGTTTTCATTTTATGACCCAGCCCAATGAGCTGGGTCGTAACAAATTGGGGGCTTGTCCGGGATGTTCAAAACTTATAATTAGAACTGCACCTGACTGTTTTAGAAGAGAATGTTGAGACTAGTGTCCTGCAATGCATGCTATACCTGGAGTTTTAGTAGGTTTTGTGTGTTTGAGTGTGTGTGGCTCATGTAAAGATTTTCTAGCACAATATCCGTACAAAACTGAGGATTATCTCTGCTGGATATTTCAAGCAGCAATTTGTTTTCAGATTTGTATCATCCTAACATTGCTCCCTCATTTTCTTACATAAGCAGGTACTGTATTGGGAGGTTGTTGTTGCACCAGTGAAACTGACTGACAGCCAATTAAAACACAGTTAAGGAAGCTGTAGTGATTTCTGCCACTGGAGCTTATCGATTCATGATGGGTGCAGCTGTCTCATTAGCCTGCTAACCACCTAGACTTATATTTTTTATTTATTATTTCTTTATTTACCCCTCCCTTCTACACTTGCCATTACTAAAGTTGTCATGCTGACCTTTTCAACACAGTTTGCAACCTCTGCCTTAGATCTCTAACTCTCTATGTGGCAGTATATGAGCAGTAAGAAGAAGAAAAAAACGGTGATGGGAAATTATTCCCACCTTCTCAGTTGGTGCCGAGCCTAGTTTATACAGTGAGTCACTGTGTTGATGAATTCAGATAGATAAGACAGCTGAAGTATGTCGCTTTTTTAGAGAACTCTCCTGAGAGTGGGGAAAAGCAGAACGGAGTGACGTCAATGGAGATTGGAACAAGTTTAAAAAATAATCCTATTTAACAATGTCTTTCCTCTATACAAACTAAACTACAAATAAAATTCTTCAAGCATTGATACACTTAATGAGAAAGTACCATGAAGATTAAAAGGTGGAATACGGAACACCAACACCAAAGCGAAATCTAGTGTGGAGGTTGTAGTTGCTAGCCTAGTGAACTAGACCAATTCTTGCTTTGCAGAGTTTGGTCTAGGCACGCTTCATTGGAAACCTCGCAGCCCAAACCACTGCTGTGTCTATCCAATCACTACTCACTATAGTTTTGGTTGGGCCAATCACAGCGCTCTATATTGTGGGCCAATCACAGCGCTCTATATTGTGGGCTAATCACAGAGCGGGAGTAGCCGATGACGTCAGCGCTGCGGCCGCAAACCCAAGCAACATGGCGGCAGCGCCGGAGCCACGTTCTTTTGAAACGGCTTTGTCATCAACATTGGATTATTTAGACTCCAACGTGCGTAAGTCTGTCGGCTATACTTAGCGGCTTCTTATTTTTATCAAACAAAGTAGTGGAATGTCCCAGTACACCTGATATTCACATGTTTTTATACAAAAACGACAGAAATCATTGACGCCATTACTGCCTCCCGCTTTTCCATCGCTGTGATTACGTCACGTTGTTCGTTACTCTGATTGGTCCTAGCGCTATCCAATTGCGTGCTGACATTTTGAAAGACAACCGTAGATCCCGCCTCACGACTGAGAGCCGTCAATGGTTCGTGGCCAGACTATATATTCACATATATAGGATGGCTTGCCAGGCTATGTAGTTGCAACAATAGAACAAGGTTTTCAGCTGTCAGGATGCTAGGTTTGCTGCTGAAACGTGAAGTGACCAGCCAGCACCATGTCCAGTGACGACCTAAACTCACCCTGGTTTTAGATCTCTAACGACATCTTCTGGGCTCAGAAGCAACTGCTTGACTTGCCAAGTCCACCATTTTCCACTGTGCCGAGAGGACCGTTTACCGTATGTGGAAACTTGCAATGGTTCCCTCTATTGGCTGGTAGATGTAAACATAAACCCAGTGTTGTGCCCGTCAAAATATAGCTTTTAAAGGACATACTGTACCTTCATTCTGCACACCTCTAAATGCCTCGTGGAGGTATTTTTTTTTAAATATAGCTTTTTATTAAATTGTTCCATATTCAACCGTTAACATAAAAAAAATCTGGAATAAAAGTAAAGAAATCTGTAGAAGTACAAAGAATTTTTGAGTGTCTAAAATTCTTCACTCACTAACATAAAAAAACCAGAACCCAGGAGTCTAACACTAAAATTAACTTCTACCTGTATGATCAATATTCCAGTGTGTGTGTGTGTGTGTGTGAGACAGAGTGTGTTGATCACCCTCTCTCTCGTCGTCCTCTCTAATTTTAATACAAATGTTGGCCCAGTTTCTCTCCTTTGCTAGACTTTTGGAAGAACTCAGCTGTTTTAACCTCAATGCGAGAAGCTTTCCCAGGCAAAAAGCATTTAACATCGATAATGAAGTCCAGACTGTGTTCACATGGTTAACACCTGCAGGCCATTATGTGTTCAGTATGCAGGAACTATAAACACACTTCAGGTTAAGTTTCAAAAAGTAAATACTTATAGAAACGCACCAGAGCAGGTGCAAGCCTGGTAGACCTGCTGGGGCTATCTGCATCCAGAACAAGTCTGACAGCTGTAGTCTCTGTGCCAGAACTAATTTAAAAGCATAAGTGAACATTTGTCTAGGCACTTCTGATTTCTACACATTCCCTTTAAGAATTATTGTTCATTTCTGGTCAAATCGTAAATTTAACTTTGTGTTCCTAATGGAAATGTTACGGATAAAAGAACTAAGCTCAAGCCAGTCAAGATAAAAAGACCGTTTGATTTTGCTCACCGGTGGATTAAATGCAGCATTTTATATTTTACTCAAATTAGCTGAAACAAGTCAAAAAGTTGCAGAAATGTCATCAAATAGCTAAATATGTAGTTTACATCTAACTCTTAGCTCAGCTTGCAAAATTTTTAGAACTTTCTGAACAAAAATGGTTTAAAATTTTCAATTAAGCTTGAAATGTTGCATATTTTACTAAATAAAAACATGAATGGCATTGATTTGAGTTACAGCACAACAAATAGTTGTTCTCATTTTGTAATAATTGTGAGTGATGTATTCCTTCCATGGAAACAGAAAATTTAAGAAATGCTCCATTGAAGTGACATTTCAATGAGTGACTTGAATCACGCAATTTACAAAAAACATCCTTGAGGCAAAAGCATTAGATTTGATGGCTTAAGTCATGTGACTGCACACTGCTCAATGGTCACGTGTTTTACTGGGACATTTATTACTGTGGAACAACATGCTGAAGCTGTGTTCTGTGTATAGGAAGAAAGAAATCAATGAATAAACAGGAAAACAAAGGCGTTCCAAAGTTTGGGATTAAATCAAACATATTAGCAAAAACACTATAATAAAACCATATAAATTCAACATGATCATGTAACATAAACAGTTATGTACTAGAATCTAATGGATTTTTGATTCAAACTAAATTTCCAGAAAGCAATCTTTATTGAAACCAGCAAGATGCAACATCCTGTGTTATCATAGCTGCTTAAAGCTGTGGTACGTAGTTTAAAAATGTTTAAGTAATCTGATCCTGTTCTAAGATATCAAGTAGGTTATCTTTCATAATTTTGTATTTCCCATAAGTCCTTTCCCTGGCCTCTACAGCAAAACAAATTATATACACGAGTCTAGAGAATTGACCAATAGAGCCACAAAAGGGAGCTGTCACTAAATGAGAACACAGCCCAGTTCCCAGCATGCACTACAAGGTAACGCCTCAGTCAGCTTAGCGCATCAACCTAGCTTGAATGCAAACTCGACCTGCATTGAATTCAAGTTAACTGTAGAAGAGGAGGGGTGGGAAAGAAAAAGGATTTATCTTTTGTGTACTGGAGCTAATTGATTAGCATTGCATTCAACCTTACGCAACATCGGAATATTATTTTAGCCTGTCGTAGCGTTAGCTGCTCGCGAGTGTCGGCTTCCTGATGGTTTTAGATGTTTCCCTGCTTGAACTGCAGATTTGATTAAAACGAGTGATTAGCAGCTTCTGCAGAACCCGATGAAGGTTGAGGAGATAATTTAGCAGTTAGAATCAGGTGTGTCTGAGCAGGAACATAATGAAAACAATAGCAGCCCTCTATTTGAATGTGCAGTATAAGGCGTGGCTTTCAGCTCCTTCCAGTTCAATGTTTCAAAATCTCCTCCTCTCCTGGTAAATGACATCTCCTTTCTTCAACAAGTTAGTACAAGATCTGATGCTCTTTTAAATATATAAACAAATGTTCTAAAATTTGATTTCTAATAAAAAAAGAAGGAAAAAAAAACAACTCGACAGATCTTTTCACTGGAATATGTGGATGCACAAGAAGGGGGGAAAGTGCAGCTTTCATTATGAGTATGCATGAGGGCTTCATGACCTTAAGGTTGGAAACACCTGGTGTAGCACATTCTATTTCCTCAAACTCACTTATTCAGTGTTTTATCAATAGACTTCTTGATTATTAGTTGCATCCCTTATCCTCTTTATCGTGATTTACTCCTGAATAAATCCAGTTTAAGTGAGCACGTACAAGCAGACGCAGGCTCGCAGCTGGGACGGCAAAAAACGAAGACTGGATGCAGACGTGGAGAGCTGGGAGCTTTAAGGCAAGAGATTTTTTTCCTTGTTTGGTTTGATATTGAGAAAATGTATGAACTGCATGACACAGACAGGATGTGCATAATATGTAATAAAAAGCACAAATACAAACAACATTCTGCATTTGTTTGTGTGCTTGTGTCCCACAGCAATTATGAAGATGATGGTGACGGGTGTTCACCTGTTTCTGATCAACGGGCAGAGGGAAATTACCCCAGCTGTCAATCACGGCACCAGGCTAACATCATTAAAGGTGTTTTTTTTTAAAAGACTCACACATCAAAAGCAAGGAGTATTTGTTTTTTATCATTTTCCCGAGTTTTGACTTGAAAATCTTATGGAAGAATTGGCTTTTTCTGCTTTTGATAGCGTTTCTGAAGACACCACCGGAAAAAAAAGTCACTTTTTTTCCAGGTTCTAAGTTGAAAAAGATCTGACTCAGTGAGCAGTGATGAAAACATGCAGCACTTCTCTAACTCAGAGTAAAAAATAGAAATCTCGTTTCTTTATCTCCTGCCAGCTTTAACTTCAAATCATGATTTATCTCAAAGTTTTTTTTTTGAGGGGGGATGGTGATTTTGACAGCATACAGCTTATAAGTATAAAAAATGAATTTTTCAGTAAAATTTTTAATTAAAGGAAGGTGACAAAATTGGTTACATTTATTAAACTATATTTCGTGAAAACAACCGTTTTGAATGTTAGAATCTTGAAAAGATAAATAATGGACCAAGAGAGTGAAGAGGCTATTGGGTCATGGAGAAGTTATGATGTAAGATAAGTTATGCAGAGATTCTCTTTGTGGTGCTGTATTTTAATAACCTGGAACAATTAACTGTAATTTGTGTCAAGATTATGGCTAAATTATGCAGTTTGTGTTCCAGACAAGGCACGGTGCAGCGAAAAGTACTTTCACTTAAATTAATTTTGTCATATTTTGCTTTTTGTTGTCACAACTTTATGTCATCCAGGTCCTGAAGCAGAAAAGCAGTCCCAGACCATCACATTACCACCACCATGCTTGACTGTTGGTATGATGATCTTTTTCTTGAATGCCCCATTAGTTTTTAACCAAATATAACAGGGCACAACTCTTTAAAAGTGTTTTTTTGTCTTGAAACCCTACATTGGATGCCATTTTTGCACTAACATACCCCCCAGACCCTTTTCTTTTTAATGTTTGGCCATAAACCCTAACCCTAGCAAGATGCTGTTCTGGGTTATTGTGTTCTTGAAATTCCTTTGGAACAGGACATGATGTATTTCTTCTTTAGATGGTTTAGCCTATTATCAGGGTTTATGTTGGTGTGGCTAGTGGAACTGAACACTTTCCAAACATTGTTCATTCATCTCTATGGAAATCAGTCAACGGGGCAGTCCGCCATACACCGTCGAAGAAGAAGTAAATACATCTTTTTCAGAAAGAAATGACTTACATTCCTCTACCTGCTCATGTCTCAAAGAAAATCCCAAAGTCTAAATCGTTCAAATCTGATACCAAAGCCATTTTAAAGCCTGAGCCGCCAGCATCTTTGTAGATTTTCTCCATTGCAGCTTGTGTTAAAGCAGCTATCCGGAGTATATTTTTTTATCATGATGGCACCATCTAGTGGCTGACAAGCATATTGCACCAAGAGTCAGTCGATCCGAGTTTTTAAGATGGCGATGTTTCATGTTTATGAATGTGCTTCTGTAGCCAACAGAGCTAAAATATGTTGTTTTACAAGTATTATTCTCATGTCATGTTGTGTTTTCATATATTTATATTTTAAAGACTTACTTGTCCGTGAAAAGTTCATCAACGCTGCATCAGCTGAGGTACTTCCTTAATTTTGAAATTATTGGTTAGTTCTCGCAGTTTCATATTGCACAGTGTTTTACGGGGCAGGGGGCGGGCTTAGCAAAAAAAAAAAAAAGTTTAGTTTATATCACACAACATGATAAGACAAACACTTTTACGAATTTCTGAAAACTCATACATGACTCCTGAAAGGGGACAACTCCGGATTGCTGCTCTAAGTCTGCCGAACAGACGTAGAGCTCTCTGAATGGCAAGACACAAAACTGCTCGGGCCAATGACCTGCTGAGTCTACAATGGAGCGTGGCTAGACCAACCTACAGAGCAAAATATCTTTCTACGTTGGTCTAGATTTCTAGGCAAAGACAGGTTTGTTGAAGAGCCTTGTCCTTTAATAAATGAAATCATCATCAGCTTATCTGTGTCTGCTGTTGAGTATCGTCTGAAGTGTGAGATGTTTACCCGTGACCAAAGATTCTAAACCAGAACAAACCAGTAAGAAGGAAAATGTTACTTCACAGCACAGCTAATGTTTTTCTCCTGAGTGCTACGGTTTGCTTTGTGTGCTGATGGAAGCTGTCAAACTCACAACTAAAAGCTCTCCATTTTGTGTTTATCCGACCATTTTCAGATGCATGTATCACTAATAAAAGTGGAAATTGAGTGTCCCACTTTGCCTCGAAAATTAGCAGCAAAGAAAATTGTTATAAATTCAGGCTTTGGTGTTAAAGTTTGACCAAAATGCATCACGGCCATTTTATTAACCTCAGCAGATTTTTTTTTTTTGCAGTACCTTGCCTTTATTTCTATACATTTGTGAATTTTTGCTTTTATTTAGACTATAAAAATACACAAAAACTGAGGATTTGTGAACTCAACAGGACCAGTAATGCAGTTGCATGCTGTTTAGAGGAGACATCTGAATTATTCATGTCCACAGAGAAACATTCCTCCCTCTCCGTCTCGTCTTTGTTCATTATTCTTCACCAGCTGTGCATATTTATCCCCTCTTTGTCTTAATTTCCCAGCTTTCTTGCATCTTCCCTTCAGATCTATCTGACAATCCTAAATATTTGGCTGTATGATTTGGAAACAGCTGATTAGTCAAAACAAGTATGTGTTTCTTTCCAAACTTGTACAAAATAAATTGTTGTCGTTTGCATTCGGTTATGCTACGAATGCCAATTGACTAGAACTGAGTAGCCTGGGGAAATGAAAGAAATAAAAACATTTTAGTGCTTGTTACAAGCTTGTTGCAGACAAAGTGAGAACAAAGAGGAGACTCGACATTAAAATCCCTGACAAGTAAGGGGGAATATTATCTCACCCCATCGGACAATTCAACTAAAGTCCCATTGAGAATCCATGGAGATAAAAAAAGCACTCACTTAATTAATTAGTTTAGCATAAACTGTGTCAGCAGACTAACAAAATGTTTCTTACATCACTAGTGTCACAAACAAAGCTATTAAAGGTGATTCTGGACAGTTAAGTTATCCCATTCCTCTTAAGCCAGTGGGATGTGGCTGCTGGCCAAAAGCTGGAGGCACAAAATTGTAAGAAAATACACAAACTTTTAGGACCAAATCACACTCAATTGCTACATACATAACTTCAATGCATGTTGACATATGCATGACATTGAGGGCAGCTGTATCTCAAGAGGTAGAGTGGGTTGTCCAGCAATCGGACGGTTGCCAGATCGATCTCAGCTCCCTGCAGGGAATTCTGCTGTTGTGTCCTTGGGCAATACACTTCATTCTCCCTGCCTGCTGGTGGTGGTCAGAGGGACTGATTGCGCCTGTGTTTGCCAGTCTCACCTCTGTCAGTGCGCCCCAGGGCAGCTGTGGCTACTGTGTAGCTCATCACCACCAGAGTGTGAATGTGTGTGTGAATGATAAACTGTACATAGTCTAAAGCATTTTGGAGTCCTCTGAGTCAGAACGTCACTATACAAGTGCGAGTCATTCATTGTTATTAATGTTGCACAAATGTCTAAATTTGTTTGCAGTTCAACTGCATTTTATTCGCTTTTTTGCACCTGCATTTGAATTTTATCATTTAGTGTTTATGTTCAACCACAACTTAGTGTTACAGGTCACCAGCTTCCATTCTGAAACGTTCCAGATCTTAACGATACCTCTGACTATTTTAAGTCAAAATTTGCTACACAGGGTTTTTTTTTCTACTTAGTCTCACAAGTAAATCGAGAACCCTCGCATATGTCGCAACACGTTTTTAAAATACCCTCACCATTTGCAATATAGAGTTGCTGCCAAGTGAGATACTACATTTAATTAGGGCTAATGTTAGCAACCATTATATAAATTAAGATTTACACTCATTTCACGTTCCATTTGACCAGGACGAAGATTAGCTAAGATTACAGTCCTTGCTAACTCTGATAACCAGGGAAATTTTTGTCCTTTGTCTTTCACTACCAAATATCTACATAGAAGCAGGTTTATTTGCAACCAGATGGACGAGCTACTAACGGCTAATGTTAATGTAGCTTTAGCCTCCTGCAGGTAACAGGTTACATTGCTGATAAAAATAGAAAAAACGAGCTTCCCGAATGGAAAAAAGAAACGGAGGACACAGTGAGTGACGTCGTTGACAATAAGGGACCAAACAGTTAACGTGAACGTAGTTTGGCTAGTCGCCCGGCCCTAATCCTAAAAATAAAAAAAGGCACTGAGGTATAATCTACTGAAATTAAAGCTTTAGGGACTAACTATGACAGAAAAAAGCAGGAACATCATGATACATGCACATGGGTTGGAATAGATGCATTCCAATTTCTAACTCACCACCCAACCTAACACATGAGCATCTCAGAGCAATGCACCATTAAAAACTGAGTCAAAGCAGAGTCATGTTGTGAGAAAGTCAATGATCTGTTGTTGACCTCCACACAAATTTTGATGACCTAAACATCAGTCAGACCTCAAACAAACTGTTTGTACTTGGTTAGATTTAATTGCAGTATAGACGACACACCCTGCCACACTGGAAAAAAAATTAAAACAGCAGTTGGTTTAAGAGCACGAGTTCAAGGTGTTGACTAAGCTTCCAAATCCCATAACATGATGTGCCAGATGGTTTGGCACACCAAACTGTCTGGGAAGTCATCTGCCGTAAAGGGCATGCACTTTTAAAACTAACTTGATGGGTGACTTAAGGGATCAGCTGTTTATCAACCTTGTCTACGTCCCATCAAGCATCTGGAGAAGATCCTTCAAAAATCCACCTTATAGCATAAAGGAGAATCGAGTGAGGACACACAAATATGGAAGTTTACTGTATAGCTCATTGAATCAAAGCTGCATCAGGAGCAAACTGTAGGAACTTCATGGCTGGTTATTTTATCGCTGTGGGTGATCCGCGTTCTTGCAGAGAGGGATAATTTTGTGGGGAGAAAAGGAAGCAGCAACCCGAGACAATAACACAGACACACTATCGTTGGCAGGTTAGTATTGATCTGTAAGTCTGCGCTGTGTAACCTAAGCGGGGGAGAAATCCAGTGACATGCTTTTTCTCTCTGTCAGAAGGTGTGACTTTACACTGTTTGTCTTGGACCGACAAAACATGAAACTGCAAACTCGAGGTTTGCATTTGCACCAACAGGAACAGTTCTTAAAAAAACGGTTTATAAAAAACAAACAATCTGGTGGTATTTCTTTATTCCATTGTTTTGACTTTCCGCATAAAATATTTTTAATAACCATTATACATGTGGTCTGATACGGTTTCCAGTCTTGATTTTATTTTTTCCAGTACAACTATAAAACCCCATTTAAACGATGGGTATTCAATTTATTAAAACACTAGACTCCGGAAGGCGAATGGACAGGAACATCAGAAAATATACAAGTTTTTGTGCATAGTTATATTTCTTTAGTTTTTTATTGTTTTCAATCAGCTTCTGGCAAGTAGTGTAGCAGCATAACCTGTGTTATAACAAATATAGAATTTCTCAGTAGGGAATTAACTGGTATTGGACAAAAGACAAGTTTTGTTAGTTGAAGTAAAGTAAAGCTCAACTTACATTTATCTTTTATAGCTATCAAGCCCGTAGTGAGTTCACTGATGACAGCTTGAGTAACACAAAATTTGGGGCTTCTATTATGACAATTTATAAATAAAAAAACATTTATTAAAGACTTTAGGCACTCCAAACAACACAAGTCCCCGAGAAGGTTTTTCTAGCAAAACGATCTAAATGCCATAGCCATGAAATTGAATTCTAGAGCAAAATTATGGTTTTACTTTGACTACACTTATAGACCAATTAATTGTTGGGGAAATACTTTGTCAGCCATTCCCAAAGTAAGGGTTAGAGCCTCTCTGTGGGTCGCCAAATACTAAGTTGAAAGGCTTGAGATGAAACGTAAATCTAATATCTCATATTTTCTGAATAACTCTACCAAAACTGTTGTCATAAATGGGTGAAAGTAGTACATTTGGTGTGTTGAGCAGAGTTTGTATAATTTAACCAACAACAATAATGGTGGCAAGTATTTTGAGATATTTTGGTGTTTGGTTTTTTGAGGACAGAATCCAAAAAAGGAAGATGGACAGAACATTTTTGCTAAATTTTGAAGGAAATCTGTCTTATTGACAAGTGATAAATTGTACAAATTAAACATTTAAAGAGACAATGTGTAGTTTTTGCCATTAATCTCTGAAAATATCCATCGAAATGTTGTTGAAAATGACTTAAATGATGTGCAGTTTTTGAAAAATATTGGTGGCTTCGTAACATATAACCACAAAAGTCAGGTCTAAAACACATGGGATTGGGTCTTGGGCCCAATTCCAATACTCACACTTTCACCCTTGCGCCCTTTGATTGCGCATTCCCGGCCAGGGGTGCAAGTGCATAGGGTGTCCCGATTCTCAAGTGCGGAAGGCAACCACGCCCCTTTTTCACCCTTAATCTGCACAAGGGTATTACCCACAATCCATTGCTGCATGGGAAGTTTGAGAAGAAGGCGGAGCAATGGCTCAAGTGCCTTTTCTGAAAACATGTATTTTCAAATGAAAGAAGTTAATTTTAAGACGATTAATGATATTTATTCATGCTCTGAACGTTTTAGACTAAGATTTAATGTGGACAGCAATGAATGTAACTTTTGTTTGTTTGAAAGTTGTTAATAAAGGTTTTTTAAAAAGTAGCACAAACAGCGACCGGCATCCCCGGTCGATCCCTGTCCCAATTCAGCACACTTCTGTACTACGCACTCGAAGCCTTACTGCGCACCTCCTCTAAGTACACTAAACAGAAGGGCGGTAGGGCGCAGTGCGAGTTGTGGGATTGGGTCTAAGTCTCTGGGCGACACCATATTGGATGCCATGTTTTCTTCTATGGGAGGCCATGAGGACAAAATGCATTTACTGATTACATTTTAGCCATTCATAAATGTTGTTGTTTTACACATTTACCTCTGCACCTGCTGCCAGTGATGAAAGGGAGTCTGATGTGTTTGTCATTTTGCTGGAGTTTGCACTCCCTGGGATTTTTGACCCTAATGGCCATCCGTTGGTAAGGTCTTACTTGTACACAAAAATACTGCTTGCTTGCAATGATTTAGGTATATACTGCCCCCTATCGCCAGGGAAAATACACACAGTCACTTTAAAATTCTTCTATCTCTACGATTGACTAATACACACTCTAATACAGTCATGATTTTGCAGTTCTCCCCTGAGAGCCAAAGAGTTGTTTCACATTTTAAACAAGACGAGGTTGACTCAGAAATCTAGATTACTGCTATGCATGTTTGCATCTGCGTTGGCTACAAAATCAACTGTATAGAGTTGTTCTCAGACAAACTTTTCTCTTCTAAACAAGTGAAATGAGTAAAAAAAATTGACCGTTCCATAAATAACACAATGTAATTTCATCATCCATACTGTCTCAGCAGTACCTGGACTTTTCTGCTAAATTTGCTAAAACAAAGTTGGACTCTTTATTCCCAAATGATTAAATGACCTGAAAAATCTATGAGCCATAAATTACAATCAAGCATGTGCCTGTAGCAGATCCTCTTGTGATATCACTGCTCTCATTCCTCCTTATATCTTACATTCTTTTAAGCTTTTCGTCATTTACTGAAATACCTTTTTGTGCTTGTCCGTACATTTATTCCCTCTCTATGGTAAGAAGTGATCAAATCAGGAGAATGAGGAGGTTTTATTTAAAAACTGCTTCCTGAAGTTCCAAATAATGATCCTGACTAATATTTTACAGCTAATCTAAACAAAAACCTGATTGCCATTGTTGGTGCTTTAATTTCACAAATACAATCTTGATTGGAAACACCTATGCCCTCTTTTACCTCTCCAACACACACACACACACGCGCTCTCACCCCATTCTTGATGATTAATCATTTCATGAACATCTCCATCAGCCATCCACTTAGCTCAGTCCTTTATTACAGTCTATTTGACAGACTGTAGAGAGGACACAGAGTTTTGGCCTTACCCCGGGGGACACATTTGGCCCTTCCAGTAAAAAGAGGCCACTAATGGAAGCAGAGGCCCTCATTTCCACTCTACAATTTTATGCAGGCAATCCAAGCATTTGTGGTAATCGTAAAACAGGGCCAAATGGATGGCGGGGTCAGCTCCAAACACCGGAGAAAACACTGAATGCCACATTCTCGCTGGGAGCTGAAAGTGCTGCCACCTCCCTGTAGCTTCACCTACAGCAGATGTTTATGAATACTCAATGACGTGAAATGTTTTGGCTTAATACCAAATGGAGGCCTGCTTTTCTCATATGTGTATGAACCTCTTAGAAAAGTTCATGTATAATTAGGATATCATCAAGGTAAGCAATTCTGCTTTTGAATTTAGACCATTGCTTATTTATTCAATGACAAAACCTTTTTGATGTTGGTGTTGTTGGTGGAGATGACTCGATATTGGCTTGTACCTTGTAATAGATGTTAGTTTACACCAAGAGGCCAAAGTAACAATGGCATTTTCTAAAAAATGGAAAGTTTAGTGTTCCTGGTGAATAATACAGAACCACAACTGACTCTGTAGATAACTTGTCCTTGTCCATACAAGTCATGGAAGACTAACGCCTGTGTGCACACCTTTGGATTGGCTCACAGGCAGCCTGCTCAGACCTGAAAAAGGCCAACATGTTGGTAGTCAGAATTTTTGCTTTCTGCCTAACAAATGTACAAAAATATTCTTTAAATAAAGTGGCAATGGGACATTCACTGTGAAGGACGAGAACTGAGTCCTTGTAGAGAACCAATCACGTTGTCTTTTAGTACCTACATGGACGCTTCACACACCTACTCCCACCTCACCCTCACGGAGATCGGAGGAGGGCACCCTCTGCTCCCTCAGAACCCCCCCAGCGATGGCCTCGCTTTGTTCTTTTAGATGTAAACATCTCCTGAATCAACAGAACCCTTCAAAGAACCATAAGTCCCAAACCTAAAATAAAGTGTTGATTCTCTTGTGACACTATAGTGATTTAATTTGAGCTGCCATCATATTTATCTGTTGTTTAAATCACACATTCTTTAAAATGCCCTAAAATACATACATAGGACAAAATTGCCAGATCTTCTTTGATTACAGTAATAAAGATGGTATAGTAAAATGCTTTGTGCTCAATCAAGCCATTACAACACCATTTAGATTGAATTAATCACATTCATTTTAACAAGGTCTAATTTTAGTAACCACTTTAGGACCTTTGTGATGAATATAATTTACTTTAAAAGATGAATGCACCCTGATGAATGCTCTCCAAGACCAGGGTTCCCTACTCTAGCTGGTGGATAGTTATAGAGAAGTGTACACGTATATTCAGCTAGCACAGGTGTAGCTAGCCCATGGTCACAGTTCAATTATGCAATTCTTTCAAAATAAAACTACAATGGCAAAAAGTATTTTGGGGATGGGTGATGTGTTAAAAAATAGTAGCCTCAATTGAAAAGGACCATGGAGGTTAGGAATATAACAGATATATAAATTAAAAAAGAAGAGTTGCAATGTTGCAGAAATGATTGAAACTCATACTAATCCTTTGAATATTCATAAATACATTACTATTTATAAGCATGGCTTGGACAACCAAGATTTTCTGGTTTGTGACCAGTCAGAAATTGCCTTTATATCAACTTTTTAATGCATTAGTGAAAAAAAAAAGAAAAGAAAAAAACCAGAAAAGAAAGAAAATCTGTTTAGGTTAGGGTTAAATAAAGAGCTTTAAGTGCATTCAGAGAAAAAGAGATGCTGTGATTCACTAAACTTGAGAGACAGAGCAGCTACTGTCTAGACATGGTCTGTCTATTTGAAAAGTAAAAGCAAAAACAATAAATAAATAATTTATTTGAATCCTGCAATCTTCACGGCATCTTATTCTGTCCGTCGTCTCAAACAGACAAAGCTCCTAAAAGCATTTGTGGACACTATAGAGCAAAACGTCAGTGGATAATTTATATAAAAAACTGATATCATGCTGACATATGGGATCAGAAAGTTTGCAAAAAGAATAAGGCACAATATACACAAACTACACAAGTTGAAGACCTCTTGGTGATGAACAGGATTATAAAAACAACTTCATATTGCTGTGCACAACAGACTGACAAGGGCAGCAGTGGTGTGATTTGTTTCAGCAGCCTCTTATCAGAAGAATTTTATCTCGCACCAAAAGAAATTGCATTCAAGGAACAATTCAAATGTACTGTTAGTACGTGGAATCCATACTCATAGCCTTTGCAAATTCCTCAGTGCATTAATTCATCTCATACAGTCCACAAGATTTATAGCAGGCTGAGGCAGGATGTGATAAAGCCAGCAGAATACATTGTCCCAGTGGTCACTTGCACAGAGCCTAATTTGTATGCTTCTCAATAGAAGCGTAGTGGTCATTGTTAGGACTGCTGAAATTTCACAGGTGCTAGTGCTCCCATCAGCCAGAGGAACGAGTGTGTTCAAAAGGACAAACCAGGTTAAAGCACAAAGATCTGTAACCACTAAGAGATTAAATCGATGGATTGATTTCATGGTGAAGGAAGGTTTTAGTTAAGATTGTAAAGCGGCTGGACTGGTAATGACATTGGTCTTTTAAGGACGCTGAAACCCCAAGGGAATTCTATACATGTACATAAGTCAAAAAAATGGTCCACTGCTTTTTCATGGGTCATTTATAGTCTACATAAAGAGTTTTGACCAACCCATAGCTACACATTTACAAGAGAAGTATCTTATTTGGAGATCAAAAGTGTTTTTTGAATCACTCAGCTGGATGTTTGCCAAATCAACAATGTTCAAATGTAACTAAAACGTACAAAGGATAATTAACTGTTGCATTTATGAACCAAAAACGAACTAATTTAACTTTAAAACTTGACACTTAGCCGTCTTATCAGTTGACTTCTGAATGAGATGCTAATAGGGGAGTTTTCCTTAAAGGCCAAGTTCACTGAGAAACCATTTTTACTTGCTATTTTTGAAATATGCTCGATCACTGTTTAAAGACACATTCAGCAACTTTTACACATTAAAATAATGTTTTTTGTAAAGTTTTGGTGGCATACTATCATCTAGTATGTTCATTTCAGAGCTGTGATGGTGTTAAGGGGTCCCACTATACAGTTTTTGACCCGCAGTCCGCCGCCGGAAGTACTGACTGCGTGTTGCTTTACGGCACTGTATGGATGCCAAAGGGGGCAAAAAACGTGTGTTTTGGTGGACATAGCACGACTTTAGAACATGCGCTTTTTTGATCCCTTTGGCTCGCCACAGTAGTATAATGTAGACCTGCGGTTTAGAGACTTGAGCAATAGCAGATCCACCAAAGAAAGCTAGAAATCCCCTATCAGTGGAATCTAGGAAAAGAAAAAGAGAAAGCGATAGAGCAAGAGCAAAGATCAAAGATAATATTGCCTAACTTCTACTTCACGAAACAGGAGCGCCAGAGCTTTTTCCCCCACAGAGGTCGACTCACAAGGCATTCGTTTATACTAGAGAGCACTGATGTGTTGAAAAGAACAAGTGAACCTGGCCTTTAAGTAAGTAAAGAAATATTTCCATCTTCAGCAAACTCACAAGAAACATGACCCTATTGCTTGCACACAAAATCTTTCTATCACTTTCCGACCATAAAGGTTTCTTAAAACAAACGAGTTAGCTTACACAATAGCTGTTGGTTTTCTGGTCAGAATAAATTCCTGTTGTTGCTTTTACTGGCATTTACGATGCATAATGTATTCAACTAATGTTTTCAGTAAAATGTTTCACTCAAAAGACGAGATAAAAACAGGATGAAAATTTAAGCAACAGTAACTTGTTTACATGTAAAATCTGGTCCTTTGACCTTGCTTTCAGGAGTTTATTTTGAAAGGCTCTGAGCATGTTTTTATGTAAAATACAAAGAACAAAACAGCAATTTTGGGTGATTCAGTCTGACTAAACAAGGCAAAATACGAACAGGAAACTGTATTTCCATTTAGATTTTTCTTTTAGGTACTCTCTGCATCGATAAACAGGAAATGCCCTCTTAAAAAACAGCAGAACTGCTTTAAGAGTTAGTTAAAAGGCAAAAGAACATTTCCTCATTCACCTTTTGTAGAAAAGGGGGAAATTCGTTCAAGTTGGAGAAAAGAAAAGAAAGAAGATCTGTTGTAAAGCCTTGAAATACAATTCATCTTGTTGCAATGTCTGCGAGGAGCGTGTAATGGCAATGACACACTAGTGTAATCCATTTAAAACACTTTGGCTAAGGCCTCCGCTGCTGCTTTGACATCCTCTGCACCGTCATCCTTATTTCAGATACGTTTTGGTGACTGCCTGCTATTAGTAAAAACCGTGTAAGCTGCTTTGTTGTCCACCTACCGGGTCGGCCGGGGAAGCATCCTGTCCAGGATGCATTACATGACGGGCAAGAGCATGAAAAGCAAAGATGATAATAACTTGTCTCAGTCAGAGGTGAAGTGCAAGGCGTTGCACACAGACATGTAATCTGTCTCGAGAGGTGCTCTCTCCTCTGGCGCCTTGGCGCTTTGACTTTTCTAAGGCAGGGTAGACCCACCCAATCCGACGAGGCTATGAGCTTAGAGTAATGGTGTCACATAGAGCTGCATCTCATTTAGACTTTCTTGAGCAAACACTATCTCACACTGAGCCATTGCAGTGCTGCCTAGATGAGAGGGTTTTGAGAGTTTTGTTCCCATTCACTGTAAAGAACCTGGGACATCCTACATGTGTGCTTCTGTGCTGAACTCATGCTGCACTTAGATGCCAACGGGATGCTTTATTTGGTCCTTTTAACTGTGGATGATTTATTCTCACCTATAAACTTTGCCCAGGACGACCGCCCACCACTAACACGTTTATGGATCATTGGTTTAATTAAAACTATTTGGTAATGGGCACTGTGAGTGGTCTCAAGGATTCTGGGTCATGGGAAATGAGAGGAATCTTATTATAGTTGTTTCACTAATATTTCTCATTATTTACCGTTAATGGACTTCCCAAAAGATGGTGAATCACTGATTAATCTTGAGCTAATTATTTTTAATGCCAAGTACGCCAACTACCGGAGTCAATCCTTTATTAATAACTCCTGCTTACCATTATTCCACTCAATTCCACTTTCACCACTTATCCAAGGTTGTATTGGAGATTGAACAGATCCAGGAGGAAATCCCTCCCCATCAAGACATTATACCTCTTCCTGGGAGATCCTAACACATTCCCAGGCCAGGGAGAACATGCATTTCCTCCAGAGAGTTCTGGCACTGTCCTGGGGTCTCCCACAAGTGGGACCTGCCCAGAGACCAGGAGGCATCTTAATCAGATGTCTGAACAAAATTTACTGACGCCCTTTGACAAGAACAAATGGTGGCCTTTTATCGAGCTCCCCCTGGATGATGGAGGTTCCCACCTTCACTCTAAGGCTGAGCCTGGCCATCCTACAGAGGAAACTCATTTCAGCCTCTTGTATTGGAAATCTGTTAAGAACAGTTAAATGACAAAAAATAAGTTGTCATTTAGATGTTGATTTGTTTTGCTGCCTGGGATCAAACACAAGTGGCTGAATTTAGTAAACTGCAATGTACCATGCAGGGTTCGAACTCTTCCGGGGGAGCCCCGTGAGAATGTCGTAAGAGTCGGGGGTGGGGGTGAAGGGATCACCTCCGACTAAACTCCGTGATTCAATGTGTCCGGTCATGGGGGGGCTTGATCAATTCATGGGCAAGGTCAGTTGAGGGCTTCCAAGGGAAACCATCACTCTTTTGGGGGAGCCGGGCTCCCCCTAGCTCCCCTGTGATTGGAACCCTGGAACCATGAGTTATTACGGAAAAGTTTCAAAAAGCTTAAGCAGAGTCAAAGGTCAGCAACAAAACAAGAGGAAGACAGAGGGCATATTGCAGATTATCTGAAGTGTGTCTGGAAAAGTCCAGTTGTTTCCAACTAAACCTTCGAGATCTCGAAAAGCAAAACTCTCAGAGATGTGTGTTGAAGTGTTCAGCTCACAAGACTGTATACCAATCCCAGTCGTATGAACAAAAGTGGAGGAAGCCGTGCGTGATGAGAAGAGCAGCCACGGGATTAACTTTGACACTGTTAGATCACAGGGCTTATAATGCCAGACAGCGGTGACCACCAAGCTCATTTAGTTTTCTGAACATGGCTTTTCTGTTTTGCAGTCTGGTAGGTTATAATGTATCAGGCCGTCTCAAATAATAGCACTTAACTCTCACGTGATAATGTTCACTCTTTTTCTCTCTAAGCATATTACATTCCCCAAGTCAACAGCTCAATCTCACCTTCCTCGCCCACTTCTCTCCAAGCAGCAGATGCTGTAATTTCTCTTTGCCCCCCTACTTTTTTCTTTTACCTTCATTTCAGACCCACTAGATGGATCGGCCCTCCCTCGATCCGTGCTTCCCCTGCACCTCCTCAGACGAGGAGATTGATTTGTCTACAGGACGCCTCTGACCTTTGATATGATCCAATAAGGGACGCTCGGCCCAAACCGAATTAGACACAGGGAAGGCACATTAGAGGTGAGAGGAGGGTGTGTCCCTTATGCACACAGCATACCTCTGCTTTTTTCTTGTGATGGTTAAATCCACCGTCCATCTCCTGCCAGGCCCTATTAGACACCCGGGGGAAAATAAAAGATGTGTTTTCAAATTGCACTTTGCCTAAAGGCTCTTTGAGCCAAATTTAATTTTCACCTTATATCGATTTTCTCCCTACTCCCGACTCAGTGGATCTTAATGTTTCTGTGGAGTATTTCTCTGCTATGCGCCAATGAGGGGGGAGGCCTTGCTCTAGATTACTACATGTCAGAAGACACCGGGCGCAATATATCTTCTGGTTTTCTCTAGAGACTGAAATGATCGAGGAATTAGTGTTTTGGTATGTGTGTCCTGTGTCTCTTTTACCAAGTCAACTTTATCAGCATGTATTGACTTTGTACTAACGGATTTAGAGTTGTTTAGGTAAGACCTACTTTATCTATTTATAAGTCATTAAATTTTTGGTTGGAATCTGCCAAAAAAAAAGATAATTTGTTAACTTTTAGTGATGAGCAGACAATCTTATACCTCCTTTCCTCCAGACAGAGACCATCGGAAAACCATTTAGAGACAAAAACTTGGCCAAATCTTATGGTATTTTTCCATCCATCCATTCTCTTCTGCTTATCTGGAGTCATGGGGGCAGCAGCCTAAGGTGGGAGGCCCAGTCTTCCCTATCCTCCGGCCACTTGGCCCAGCTCTTCCAGGGGGATCCCAAGGTATTCCCCGGCCAGCTGAGAAACATAGTCCCTCCAGCGTGTCCTGGGTCTTCCTTTGGGTCTCCTCCCGGTTGGACGTGCCCAGAAAACCTCACCAGGGAGGCGTCCAGGAGGCATCCTAACTAGATGCCCGAGCCACCTCAACTGGCTCAATATGGTATTTTTTTAGACATCAAATGATCTCCAAGGATATCTAATGATCGCTCCATGTTCTTTCAGTAAATGCTATAGTCTCCATGGGCTACATCAAAACTTGAGCTAGTAAACTCTTGGTGAACCAGGTGAAAATTAAGAAGCTGAAAAACAAATTTTAGCCATTTCCCCTGACTCAAACTCAAATTTTTTCTAGCTATAGCAAGTATTCTTGAAAGACTTGCTATAGTTTGTTTTAGGCAGGAACTAACTGGGCTTTTCCAACTTCCACATTTTCTGCAACAGTAGGAGACTATTCGTATGAAGCTATACAAGTACCACAAAGTTGTAGTTTTTTATTTTCTATACTAAAATGTATGATTCATATAGGAAGAATTTTAGCAAATTGAATATCAATTTAAAAAATTACATATGAACATTGATCCGTTCAGTTCAAATGAATCAGACTCAGGAAAACGCAGATACTACTAGGGCTGGACAATAATTCAATAATGATATATATTGATCAATAGACGTGTGGTTCAATAGAAAAAAAATGGATCAAAAATAAACTTTTATAAAATAAAAACTCTTTTTCCATTATAACCTATCAGGTAGCTTCATACTTACTCCCGACCAATCAAAAACACGGACCCAGGCACAATCTGTCACTAAGACCTCCCTTTTCAAACCTAAACAGTGCAAAATGTGACTTGAACAAGATGTTGCAGCAAGGAGAGGTGGAGGAAATTGTACAGTAGTTCACCAGTGTGGCATTATTTTGATTTTGTCAAGTCTGATAAAAAAACAAGCAACAGTGGTTTGAAAATTTGCAGAGAATCGATAAAAACCAAGTCTGGTAACACAACCAACTTGTTTTATCATAAAGTAATGACATAAAATGGCCAGGGCTGCATTTAAAATATATTTTTCACATTTTTTATATCATTTTTAATAATTTGATATCAATCAATATGATTTTTTTTATTGATAAGCTTTTTTTCTATATCGTTCACCCCTAGATACAACACTCATGGATTATTTTGAGCAAGCTCAGATTAAATTAAAACATAACTGCCCCACTTTGTAGGGAAAAGGGACAACGTTTTGTGATTATGTCCTACATTTTTATGTTTACTTAACAAGTCTTTTTTATAGTGTAAAAATCTCTAAAATGACTCCGATTTGAGAAATAAAAGCTGAATCATCAATAATCAGTTATGATAACAGCTGCAGTAGAGCTATAATGTGAAAATCATTACCAGATGATGGAAACAGAAGCTGCTTATGAAAACATAAACTGTATCAGCTGAAACAACAACACTTCAACCTCCACTTGTTTTGACACATTAGAAACTGCTGGGGTGTCAGGGATGAGTGAATCTCTGTGGCAGACCACCTAAAAAAAAAAAAAGTTGACAAGCCAGACAGAAGAAAGGACTGATTTTGACAGATCCTAGCCTCTTTCATTGGAACGTATGATGAGGAAAACAAAAAGAGGAAGAGGAGGAGGATAAGGGCGTGCGGTGGCTTCAAAGTGGGAAACTGTGCTGCAGAGCCAAGAAATGGAGTGAAAACGCACATCAGCTTGTGCGGATACACATGAGACATGATATCACAAGCCACAACACATAACCAGGCATGAGCAGAGAAGGACGGGTGTTTGAGGGTGAGGGGAAGATGAAGCACGAGGGGATGCAACTCACCCCCCTGTGATTCTGAACTTTTTAGTACCATTTGTTTGTCGTCTTAAACTGGCAGAGAGCTGCAGAAGCCGGGGTCTTACATAAACCCTACCCGGTATGGCTCTGTGCTGGGGAACTGATCCCTTCCAAACCCCTTATTGTTATTCTCTCGTGATGCTGAGGGATCTGCTGAGCACCCACAGCCAAACTTACAGCAGGGCTGAGTGGGAGGTGGGTGGGTGGGGGAGCGAAGGGCTGTGTTTACTTGTGTGCTCTGTCAGGGGACTGAGCTTTCTGTACACACAGGATTATAGAAGGAAAGTTTCAGAGCTGCTGCTGTTAAGGTGCCCATCATTTTATGGACATATTAACACCTTTTTTTGTTTTAAGATGATTTTTTTATTCAGAGTTATAAAGAAAAATGAAGGAATTATCTTTTATGTAATCCATTCAGCTCTCTCAACCAAAATGACACCAATTATGTTTCTTTAATGGGACAATTCCTGGTGTAGATTTTTAGAGATCAGAACTGATTGTTGAATGGATTTTTGTTTTTGTTTTCAGCCGATACGTATATTAGATTAATGCATACACACATGGGGATGTACATTTATTTAAATTTCAGCTCCACACAATAACAAAAAATGTCTAGAAAAATGTTTTTTTCATTCAAACTTTAGGATTAGAAAATCCTGACAGATCTATGTCACACTGTCACTTAACATTCATGGACTCACCCATCTTGACTCACGACGGAGAAGGCTGTTGTTGGTTTAGCATCCAGGAAACAGCAGAGAACGTCTCGGCTAGCAGAAGCTAACCGTTAGCATTAGCAACTCCACCACACAGCAGAACTCCTCCAGGCTTGTGTTATTTGTGGAGATAAAACATCAACGTTGCAGAGCAAACAGTCAGTGGTAGAGTCATGTTGCTGTTATCTAATCAGAGGTGAGATGTCCAAATATCAGGAAATAAGACTCCAAATTCACGTACAGCAGTGGGCCATTCCCAACCTGGAGTTGCCAATCCACCCTTTTCTGGTTGAAGACCTTGGATCTGGACTTTGAGGTACTGAAATTTGCAGTTTAAAAGCTCAGTACTTTGCACTTTTCAATTTGAATTTACAGGGAAGTTGCACCATAAAGTGAAATTTAGTCTGTCAGTATCATTATGGAGTAATTTTCATGACTTTTTCAAACAAAATGCTAGCTGTTACTATTCACTTACATAGTTTATGCTAAGCTAAAGCTAACAGAATACTGCCAGATTAGGAGAATGACTGGGTTGGCTTGCATAGATTAAAAAATGTCCTTTTTTTAGTCTGCCAAAGACAATGAAGCCTTGGGGTCCTGTGAAACTAATGCTGTGCACTCTCAACCCATCTGCTGTGTTTACAGTTACATATCTATTCAATAAAATATGCATACCACATCAATAACTCTTTTGATCACTTCCACCTTTAATCCAAACCAAGCACACATATAAAAATGAAACGCCTGTGTAGTCAACGCTGGAGTTAGAGCTCCCAGGATGTCTGCATTCACTGGGACGCGCCATGCTTTTACATTACACTGAGACAGTACTTTAGTCTGTTAAACACCATTAATAAATGATACACTGTGGATACAAGTCTCACTGATCCTCCCCAAATAGCTGGACTACTTCCAATTCAATATAATATTTCTTTCCTTTTAAACTTGAGGGACTTTTTTATTTTACAGAAACCAAATAGTCATCGGTTAAACTAAATTCTGTTTGAATTCAAGTTTTAAAGCTGTCTGAAATCCTACAAACCCCCACTTGGAAGTGCTCTACTGCGCCTGACAGTAACGAACTGTTTAGCAGAAGAGTTTGGAGAGAAAATGTCTTCCACAGTAACCTCCTAATGGCTGGTTTAAAACAGGATGTATATTAAAAGATAATGAGTTAAACTGAAAGCTCCTGGCGCATTTTCAGCCAAACTTCAGCCATTAGAGAAAACGGTTAGCTACAGAACTGGCAGAAGTTTCTGGAGCAAAAAGTGAACAAATGAAAGGTATCTTGAGGTCAGCTGACAAAGAAAACAAGCCTCTTGTTTGAGTTTACTTTTGTCCTCTGCTACTTCATTTTTTTTTGCCAAACGCTTTGATTCTCTCTACCCTTTCCAATGGTGGAAGTCCCCTGGATAGCAACCGAGTAGGTCTAATTGATTTCTCTTGTTCCTGTCGGTTAGAGGCAGCAGCATCGAACTGTGCAGAGTACCATGGCTCCAGCTTGCCTGCATTATTCCTCTGTTTTCTCCTTTGCCTCCATATCCCAGTAGACCCTGCTGTCAATACTCAACATACCCGTGCCCTCTGAAAACTCACAAGGTGCCAGACCAGTGCAGGACTGGCAAAGCATTTGCATGGATGGAGATAAAATATCAAACCATGCTGGTGTTGCTCGCTAAAGGTTGTAAAATTACTCTGACATTTGCTTTTTTTACATGAAGTTATTAACTAACACGTCTTGCATATCAAGATATATCTGGTAAAAATGGATGTCTATAAATTTCACTGAGAATAAATAACAGTTCCGCTCTTGCAATGTGAATTAATATTCATCCTGTGTATGTTTTAAAGGAAAAACAATTAAAGAATAGAGAGTAAAGTGTTTTTGAAACAGATTGTTGTTGTTGTTAGACCATTGGTTTTCACATACATTCATTTAGAAGAAGTGCATCGATCTGAATTTTTAAGGTCCAAGGTCATTTTAAATTTCTGATTTTTATAAATTTTGTAAATTATACTAAATCATATTAAGATTTAAAAACATTTTTAAAATAATTTATACGAGCATCCCATAAATAGCTAAAACTTGCATCAGTACCGCATTTGTTTGCATAATTGATGTTCTGTGTAAACGATAAAACAAATGCATGCTGATAAATGTTATAAGCAGCGCTATACCAATCACATATTTCTAGGCCAATTCCAACTTTAGCTTTTAACACGTTACTTTAACCCCCATTAACACCATATTTGTGTTCATTGCTTCAAATTTAAGGACGCACCTCGGCTGATGCAGAGATGATGAACTTTTCACGGACAAGTAAGTATTTAAAATATAAATATATAAAAACACAACATGACATGAGAATAATAATTGTAAAACAACATGATTTAGTCCTGTTTGTCGGCTACAGAAACACATTTATAAACAAGAAACATACAGTCGCCATCTTAAAATTTCGAAACAACCAACTCTTGGTGTTTAAAATGGCTACCACGCTTAGCTTGCGTTGATTTGAAGTGTTGTTTGTGCACGTCCCCTGAAATTAACACAACGCGCTCGAATGCTGTAATATACGAGCAACCAGTAGGTGGAGTTGACAAAACAAGGGAGACACACTCACCATGGTGACTCCGTCTCTGGTTTAGAGGTCTTTCACACCATCTAAGATACCGCTGCTGTCTTTTTTTCTGCCGTAATCTCAAAATTAACCAGTTACTGATTTCCTTTATTGACACCATGTTTGTTTTGGTTGCCCCGGCTCTCTATCCAGTCTGAGTACTCTCGTCTGCCCCCTAGTGGAACACACAGGTACTACATGCAATGCAGCGCTGTGTAGCAGCAGGTATATGAACAAAGACACAGCCTGCTGCCTGCGCCAATGCGAGGTTAAACAGCAAGTATATCACGGCCCTTAGGCTTCAAGTGTGTAGTACACAAGTGTGCTGAATTGGAACAACTTTCAAACAAAATTTACATTAATTACTGTCCACATAAAATCTTAGTCTAAAACATTAAGAGCATGAATAAATATCATTAATCATCTTAAAATGAAATTCTTTCATTTGAAAAATACATGTTTTCAGAAACGGCACGTGAGTCATTGCTCCGCTTTCTTCTCAAACTTCCCACGCAGCAATAGATTGTGGGTAATACCCTTGCCCAAAGTCCGCATCGATGCGGACTTGGGCGAAGTGTGGATTAAGGGTGCAAAAGGGGCGTGGTCGCTTTCCGCACTTGAGAATCAGGACACTCTACGCACTTGCACCCCTGGCCCGGGAACGCAAAATCAGAGGGCGCAAGGGTGGAAGTGTGAGTATTGGAATTGGGCCTAAGAGATCACAGACTGATGGTGACCTGGCTTTGTTGCTACTGGACTTGTAAAAAAATACTATTCATTTGTTTGACAGTGTGGATCTTTTTACTTTGTGGTTTATTTTAGTATTAGTTGTCTCATGTTAGTGTTAGCTCATTGTTAGAGCTATTGCTACAGCAGGCTGCAGCAGGGTTGTTTATGACAGTTTTAAGTCCACTTTCAACCAGTAGGAGGGAGAAGCAGGGAACTGTTTAGTATTATCTTATTAGAAAACAGTAGTATATTTTTAGAAAATACCAACCTATCGTCAACTTTACAATGAAGCTATCATGAACATTCTGAAAACTGCTTCTGTATATTGTAAAACATGAAGATCAAATTATCCAGTGGGTAAAACCAAAAATGGCATGTCTCCTTAAGAGCTAATGTGAATACAGTCTAGTGCTAGGAACTGGAAGCTGTCAGAACCACACAACTGCCAACTCAGTACTGTAACACCCGCACACTGCTGAATATCTATGACTGCATTAACACAAATGAAAGGAATTATAGGTGACCTTATTCACAGGTAGGTTCACACAGAGGAGGTTTTCTCCACATCAAATGACAGAAGGAAACTATAATTATATTTTCTGCTAAATGCATTCAATGACACACCTCTGAGGTCAAGCTGCACCTTAGATGTAAAGCACATTATACTGAAAATAATAATTTCTCCGATTATGTTTCTTTTTTCAAACCTGAAGTCATTGCTGCAACCAGAAATGGGACTTTTTTATTTATTTGGCTTATTGTGATTTTGCAAGACTTCTAGCTAAAATGTGGCATTTCTTTTAATGCTTGATGCCTCTAATGACTACATTTAGTAACACTGTAACATTGTGAATAGGGTTGAAAAACAATTGGCCATTTCTAGCTCGTTTTTATTATTAATGCATCAAATTGTATTTGTCAGAGCAAAAGACAAGCATCTACTCCCAGACAGCGGGTGTGATGAGATTTGATGGTTGAAATAAACAACAAAGTCCAGTTTAAGTAAACACAGTGTGGGTGGGATTAGTCACTAGACTTTTGTTCAGCTTCTGTTTGACACTATTGTTTTGAATTACCACGTTTTTCCCTGGAGACACAAATTTCACCCTTTTTAGGTTCTATTTGGCTCCTCTGTTCTTTTTATGGGAAAGTTTGGACTCATAACCTTCTTTTCTAAGCCTAAAATCTAATTTATTTACATTTGAAAATGAAATTAGGGTACCAAAGTGTTATGCCAGTTCCTCACTGCTGTTGGTGACTTGTTGGAGACACACTATTGTGAGAAAATACACACATTTTAGTTGTAATTGCACTGAAGTGCAACACTATTTTGTCAAAACTGCAATTTTTTGCAAATTTTCTTTTACCAGTTTTGTCCGAATTTATTCCCAATTTACCTTCACATTAGTTAAATTTCAAATTTCTGTCACCAGTACGCCACAACTGAAATCCCATGGTCACCAACCCCTTCTAAACCCCTTTCAGACTCACAAAACCAATGAAGTTGTTGGATTATTTTTAAATCTGCACACTCATATTATGAGGCTGAAAGTCCCACTTCCTTATTTCCATATAAATCGGAACATATAAGAAAACAATTTAAGTATGCCACAAGGTAAGAATTAACAAAAGTCAACACTTGGGAAAAAAATCTTTTATTTTATTTATAATTTATTTTGACTTTTTACTCTGAAAAACATTCAATTTATTGACAGGAGGCTATACTGCAGCCAGACACTAGGGGGAGTTTCAGCTTCTTTTGACTTTGCCTCTCATTATGTGGCTCCATCTAGTTATCATTGTCAAAGATGGAAACTAAAATGAAAGTTTGCAATGTCTAAAACAACTCTGTAGCTATTTTACCCCCAAAAAAGATTACAAAAACTTTTTAAAAGTTCACATTTCTTTTGACACAAGAGCAAGATGCCGGCTTTAGAATGTCACACCAAAGGATCCCTACAAGACGGCACATCACCCAGCACAAAGGGAGCAAGGCTGCACTCCTGACTTTATTTTCGCAGAAATCAGAAAGTTTAATTAATTGTTGATTAATTAAACTTCTGATATGAATATATAAATAATCCTGGCACAGACACCATTTGCAAAAGCAACGAGGCACTTTTTAAAAAAAAATCCACTTTCTCAGCAGAATCAGGAAATATAATTTTTGCAGGAACAAAAAAGTTAAGCCTGCAAATATGCATTTATTTCCATATCTTGTCATTTGATTTATTTAGCTGATAAAATATTCTGTTGAGCTATTACAACCTGCTCAAACTTCCCTCTCTCAAGGCTTGCTGTTCACTGAACTCAGACAAAGTTCATAGAGTTTTTGCAACCTTTAAACTTACTTCAGACTCATCCTTTTATTTTGTAAAATGAACAGAAATAAGGACTAATCAGCATTTTGTGATATTTATTTAACATATATAAAGAGGATTAACCCCTTGAGATGATACATCTCGTTTTCAAGGGGGTCCTCTATAACATCAACACAGCAGTGTACAAGACAGCAGATCAGAGAAAATAAACATTACAATTACAATTACAAACAGCGTTGCATCACTCACACACACACACACACACAC